>JARQOD010001405.1:0-99128 GCA_033576555.1 Oophaga sylvatica | reverse complement strand
ATTTTTTGGAATATTCTTTGGGAAAACCGGGACAAGTCCCCCACTTTAAACCGAGGACCATCAGTCCTATCCCGGTTAGCAAACCGCTGGGCCTTCTCCTGAGAGAGGGACAACCTCTCCACTACCTGGTCCCAAATCTGCTGCATACGCTCAACAACAGAGCCCACACCTTTGGACGACAGAAGCCTCCGTCTGTCCTGAAGAAAATCGAGGGTGAAACCCAGAATTACAAAAAAACGGAGACATAAAAGTGGCAGAGCTAGCCCTATTATTAAGAGCAAACTCAGCCAAAGGCAAAAAAGAGACCCAGTCATCTGATCAGCAGACACAAAGCATCTTAGATAAGTCTCCAATGTCTGGTTTGTTCTCTCATTTTTGACCATTGGTCTGAGGATGAAATCCCGGGAGGAGAAAGACAATTGAACCCCCAGTTTAGAACAAAAAGTCCTCCAAAATCTGGAAACAAACTGGACTCCTCTGTCAGACACAATGTTCTCAGGAATGCCGTTTTAAACGAACCACGTGCTGAAGGAACAACGGCACCAATTCAGAGGAGGAAGGAAACTTAGGTATGGCACAAGATGTATCATTTTGGAAAACCTATCACAAATTACCCAGATGGTGGTCATTCTCTGAGAAACAGGAAGATCGGAAATGAAATCCATAGAGATATGGGTCCATGGTCTCTTGGGCACAGGCAATGGCATCAAAAAACCACTAGAGCGAGAGCAAGGCTTGGAGCGAGAGCAAGTCCCGCAGGACTGCACAAATTCCCTGACATCGCGAGACAAGGTGGCCCCCAAAAAGGACCGACTACCAAGTCTCTGGTACCAAAAATTCGGGATGCCCAGCCAATGCGGAACAATGAATCTCAGACATCACATCTTTTTCCATTGGCCCGGGGGACAAACAATTTTCCAACAGGGCGGGCGCTCGGGCCTATCCCCCTGACACCCCTCCAGAGCAAGTCTAAAAATTAGGCGAGATGGCGGAAAGAACTACACCCTCCTTCAAAATAACAGAGGGATCAGATAGCTCAGGAAAAGTCCCCAAGGAAACTCCTCGAGAGGGCATCCGCCTATACATTCTTAGTGCCAGGAGAAAGGAAACCACAAAATTAAAACGTGTGAAAAACAAGGCCCACCTGGCCTGTCTAGGATGAGTCGCTTGGCAGATTCCGATAGACCCGATTCTTATGGTCCCTAAGGACCACCACCTGATGTTTTGCTCCCTCCAGCCAATGTCTCACTCTTCAAAAGCCCACTTCATGGCCAATAACTCCCGATTGCCCAGTCATAATTACGTTCAGTAGGAGAAAATTTTCGAGAGAAAAAGGCACAAGGGTTACTTTTAGAGGTCTCTGGATCTTTTTGGGACAAAACGGCACCTGCCCCAATTTCAGAGGCATCAACCTCCACCTGAAATGGCAGAGAAACATCAGGCTGCCGTAGAACAGGAGCAGAAGTGAATCTCTGCTTAAGTTCCTGAAACGCAGAGACTGCCTCAGGAGGCCAATTCACCACATCAGAACCCTTTCTGGTCAAATCAGTTAATGGTTTAACAATAACAGAGAAATTACCAATAAATTTACGATAAAAATTGGCAAAACCCAAAAATCTCTGAAGAGCCTTTAATGAAGTAGGTTGGACCCAATCACAGATGGCCTGAACCTTGACCGGGTCCATTTCAATAACAGATGGGGACAAAATGAATCCCAGAAATGAGATCTTCTGTACGCCAAAAAGACACTTTGATCCCTTCACATACAGAGCATTCTCTCTTAAAATCTGGAATACAGTTCGAACATGTTTCACATGAGAGTCCCAGTCATTAGAAAAAATCAAGATATCATCCAAATAAACAATCAGAAACTTGTCCACAAAATCCCTGAAAATGTCATTCATGAAGGACTGGAAGACGGAAGGAGCATTAGTGAGCCCAAAGGGCATCACAAGGTACTCAAAATGCCCTTCAGGGTGTTAAATGCCGTCTTCCATTCATCCCCGTGCTTAATGCGAATAAGGTTATACGCCCCCCTGAGGTCAAGCTTGGTAAACCAAGTAGCGTTTTTCACCCTGGAAAACAGGTCAGAAATCAAGGGTAACGGGTATTGATATTTCACAGTAATATTGTTCAAGAGACGATAATCAATACACGGCCTTAATGAACCATCTTTTTTGGCCACAAAGAAAAAACCGGCACCTAAGGGTGAAGAGGATGGTCTGATATGACCCTTCTCCAATGATTCCTTGATATAAGACCGCATAGCGTCATGTTCAGGTACAGACAAGTTAAAAAGGCGACCCTTAGGGAATTTACTACCTGGCACTAATTCAATAGCGCAGTCATAGCTCCTATGGGGAGGTAAGGATGCAGATTTACTTTCGCTAAACACATCAGAAAAATCAAACAAAAAGTCAGGAACATCCTCAGCCTGGGGGGAGGCAGAAAAAACAGGAGTGTTGGTATTAACACATTGGCAGCCCCAACTGGTTACAGACACAGATTTCCAATCCAAAACAGGATTATGAGACTGTAACCAAGGGAAACCCAGCACGATAATGTCATGCAGATTATATAGAACCAAAAATTTGCAGCACTCCTGGTGATCAGGTTCAACCCTCATTATCACCTGAGTAGAAAACTGGGGTTTATTCTCAGCCAAAGGGGTAGAATCGATCCCCAGTAGGGGAATAGACTTCTGTAGGGGTATCAAGGGAAATCCACAACGTTTAGCAAAATCATAATCCATCAGGTTAATAGCTGCTCCAGAATCAACGAAAGCCTGAGCAGAAAATGAGGACAGAGAGCATATCAGAGTGACAGTTAATAAAAACTTAGTCTGAACACTACCCAAGACAACTGAGCGTGCAAAATGTCTTCCCCGCTTAGGGCAGACTGAAATAGCATGAGAGGCATCACCACAGTAGAAACATAACCCATTGCGCTTTCGAAACTCATGACGCTGTGCCCCAGACACCACTCCATCACACTGCATGGGCTCAGCAGCTGGCTCACAAGGCAACACCACTCCACGCATACTTCTCCGCTCACGCAAACGTCTGTCAATTTGAATCGCTAATGACATAGAATCATTGAGACCAGAGGGGACAGGGAATCCCACCATAACATCCTTTACATTATCCGACAGACCCTTCCGGAAAAGGGCCGCCAAAGCGTCGTCATTCCATTTGGTCAGGACTGCCCACCTACGGAATCTCTGACAGTATAACTCAGCGTCATCAAGCCCCTGATTTAATGCCAACAAGGCTTTTTCAGCTTGATCAGTGACATTAGGCTCATCGTACAATAACCCCAAAGCCTGAAAAAATGCATCAACATCACTCAAAACAGGATCCCCAGGTGTGAGGGAAAAAGCCCAATCCTGAGGATCGCCGCGCAGGAGAGAGATGACAATTTGAACCTGCTGCGCTGCGTTTCCTGAGGACTTAGATTTTAAGGCAAGAAACAATTTACAATTATTTTTGAAATTCTGAAACTTAGCTCGATCCCCTGAAAACAAATCTGGCATGGGGATCCTAGGTTCCACAACAGGCAACCTAGCAAGATATGCAGCAATACTCCGAACCTCAGTGGCAAGCTGATCCACACGGCCAGACAACTGTGCAAACTCCATTGGGAGAAAAGATCCTCCCCAGCACCCAGAGATACAGAGGGAGAAAAAAAAAAAAAAAAATGCAACAAACAGAAAAATATCTCTGACAATTTTTCTTCCTTCAAAATATTTTTTCCCTTCTGTGAGTACCATACAATTTTTATGGCCGGTGATACTGTTTTGTTACGGTAGCTGAGGAGTGCAGGTAAAAAAGGAAATACACCAGAGCAGTTGGAATCTATGAGATTGCAGTACCCTGACTAACCACCGCAACTAGAGGCAGCCGTGGAGCGTTCCTACGATGGTCCTAGACGCCTCGTCACAGCCTGAGAAACTAACTACACCTAAAGATAGAAATAGGAAAGCTATCTGCCCCGGAGCAGACCCCAAAGATAATAGAAAGCCCCCAAACATGTAATGGCGGTTAGACAAGAGGAAATACTGACACAGAAAGAAAATAGTATGAGCAAACGCTGGGGCCCAAACTATCTAAATAGAAAAGGACAGGAAGGGTACTTACTGCAATCCCAGAAAACCCTGAAAAGCACCAACTCTACTAATTTCAAAATCACCTGAGATCACACGACCTCTACCACCTAAATTAGTTCTCTGGTGTAACAAAAACAGCAGCCACTGAAAAAACTGCAAAAAGCAAAAGTACAAAACACAGTGGCTGGACTAAACTGAGAGGGCAAAAGCCCCCGGAGGGGACCCAGAAGGCCCCCACAGAAGTGCAGGACAAAATGCAAAAATATAGAAAAAACACAAAATAAGAAATTGTCTTATCTGATAGCAGGAGATGCAGACACGACACAGCAGGCTACAAGGGAAACTGGAAAGAAGGATTCAGACCAGAACAATTGATCACCGGCAACCCTGATGGGAAAATGATTCCCTTAAATAAGACCAATCAGTAACACCTGATTCCCAATCCTCACTAGTACCGCTTGTAACCACCAGAGGGAGCCTCTGCTCAGAACTCATCTCAAACCCATTCACAACACAGGACCTTCTATTCTGTCTGCCACAGTTGGGGTACAATATATGAATGTGATACTATAAGAGCGCTGGACCCCATATGTAATCACCAGTTCAGATGTAACAGACAGTAATTACCTAAAACCATTCCCATCCCTTCTTTCCTCCAAATATTAAAGTGGAAAAGAAAAAGCAAAATGTCACTTTATTGAAGATTTGGAATTTATGCAAAAAGTAAACATAGGGGGTGCACCATTCAGGGGCCTTATGGGCATTTCAACCCCTTAATGACGTGACTAATTTTAACTTTAAGAAACAGTTACTTTTTTTAATAGAACAAAAAACTTTAGCGGAGTTACATTCAGAAAGAAAAACTAAGGCCCAGAAACATCAAGGTGGTGTTAATGAGGGTGACTTTCCTGATCCATGAAGGGATGTTCGCCTCTTCTGAAAGCAGGACGCACCTTTGGCTTCTGACATCCCAAACTGGTTTAGGATTGCGGAAATGGTAGATCTTTGGTTGAGAAGAAAACTCCCATCTTCCTCTCTCTGGATTTGGATTCCCAAATAATATGTCACATTTTCAAGGCCCTTAGTCTCAAAGTGCTGGCTGAGAATTTCACCTAGCTTTGCAATTTCTTTCTCATCTTGATGAGACATGATTACATCGTCTACATATAGGAGAACACCTGGCAGTCTGTTTTGAAGATAGCAAGCTGTCATGATGGCTTCTCCCCAATATGTTGTAGGTAGATTTGCATCAAACACACTTCTTCCACTTTCACAGAGAGTACAGTTCTTTCTCTCTGCAATGCCATTTTGTTGTGTGTTGTATGGAATGGTAGTCTGAAACACGATTCCATTCTTTTTCAAAATGGTTTGCACCTTACCACTTGTATATTCGGTTCCATTATCTGCACGCAGGGCTTTTGTCATTCTTCCAAATTTGTTAAAGACAACAGCAAGATATTCTTCAAGTTTTTATGGAACTTCATCCTTACTGTGCAGCAGGTAGGTGACTCTTTATCTGGAGTAGTGATCAATAAATGTGAGAAAACATATCTTCTTGCTAGGAGTTTGAACACTCATTGGACCGCATACATCTGTCTGTATCAGATCCAGTGGCTGTGCAGATCTAGTGGTGCTTGTTTTAGGAAAGAATTTTCTGGACATTTTCCTTTTAAGACAGCTGGTGCACTTCATCATTTGACTACACTGTTTGATTCCAATACCATTTTCAAGTTGAGCTAGCATCCTTGCTGCTTCTGGGTCTTGCTGCCCAAGACGTCTGTGGATACAGTTCAGATCTTGTCTAGCACTGTACACTCTTTCTTTGAATTTTAGCTGATAAAGTTCATCTTGGATTTTACATTCTACAAGAGTGTGACCCTTCTTTGAGATGATGCAGCTGTTATCTTTAAAAGTAACTACATTCCCCTTTTGCGTGAGCTTCTTTACTGACAGAAGATTGCTTTCAAGACTGGTAACATAGAGAACGTCTTTTATATTGGTATCTGTTATGTTACGGTAGCTGAGGAGTGCAGGTAAAAAAGGAAATACACCAGAGCAGTTGGAATCTATGAGATTGCAGTACCCTGACTAACCACCACAACTAGAGGCAGCCGTGGAGCGTTCCTACGATGGTCCTAGACGCCTCGTCACAGCCTGAGAAACTAACTACACCTAAAGATAGAAATAGGAAAGCTATCTGCCCCGGAGCAGAACCCCAAAGATAATAGAAAGCCCCCAAACATGTAATGGCGGTTAGACAAGAGGAAATACTGACACAGAAAGAAAATAGTATGAGCAAACGCTGGGGCCCAAACTATCTAAATAGAAAAGGACAGGAAGGGTACTTACTGCAATCCCAGAAAACCCTGAAAAACACCAACTCTACTAATTTCAAAATCACCTGAGATCACACGACCTCTACCACCTAAATTAGTTCTCTGGTGTAACAAAAACAGCAGCCACTGAAAAAACTGCAAAAAGCAAAAGTACAAAACACAGTGGCTGGACTAAACTGAGAGGGCAAAAGCCCCCGGAGGGGACCCAGAAGGCCCCCACAGAAGTGCAGGACCAAATGCAAAAATATAGCAAAAACACAAAATAAGAAATTGTCTTATCTGATAGCAGGAGATGCAGACACGACACAGCAGGCTACAAGGGAAACTGGAAAGAAGGATTCAGACCAGAACAATTGATCACCGGCAACCCTGATGGGAAAATGATTCCCTTAAATAAGACCAATCAGTAACACCTGATTCCCAATCCTCACTAGTACCGCTTGTAACCACCAGAGGGAGCCTCTGCTCAGAACTCATCTCAAACCCATTCACAACAGTACCCCCCCCTTGAGGAGGGGTCACCGAACCCTCATTTGAGCAACCAGGTCGGTCAGGATGAGTTCTATGATACGCACGGATAAGTCTCCTAGCATGGATGTCCGAAGCAAACACCCAAGAATTATCTTCCTGACCATAACCTCTCCATTTAACCAAATACTGGAGTCTTCGTCTAGAAAACGAGAATCCAATATTTTCTCAACCACATACTCCAGATTGCCCTCAACCAAAACAGGGTCAGGAGGCACAGCAGCAGGAACCACTGGCTCAACAAACCTCTTCAACAAGGACTTGTGGAACACGTTATGGATCTTAAATGTCCCTGGAAGAAGCAAACGAAAAGAAACAGGATTAATAATCTCCATGATCTTATAAGGTCCAATGAACCTAGGCTTAAATTTAGGAGATGCTACTCTCATAGAAATATTCTTTGAGGACAACCAGACCAAGTCCCCCACTTTAAACCGAGGACCATCAGTCCTATGCCGGTTAGCAAACCGCTGGGCCTTCTCCTGAGAGAGGGACAACCTCTCCACTACCTGGTCCCAAATCTGCTGCATACGCTCAACAACAGAGTCAACACCTGGACAGACAGAAGCCTCCGTCTGTCCTGAAGAAAATCGAGGGTGAAACCCAGAATTACAGAAAAACGGAGACATCAAAGTGGCAGAGCTAGCCCTATTATTAAGAGCAAACTCAGCCAAAGGCAAAAAAGAGACCCAGTCATCCTGATCAGCAGACACAAAGCATCTTAGATAAGTCTCCAATGTCTGGTTTGTTCTCTCAGTTTGACCATTGGTCTGAGGATGAAATGCCGAGGAGAAAGACAATTGAACACCCAGTTTAGAACAAAAAGTCCTCCAAAATCTGGAAACAAACTGGACTCCTCTGTCAGACACAATGTTCTCAGGAATGCCGTGTAAACGAACCACGTGCTGAAGGAACAACGGCACCAATTCAGAGGAGGAAGGCAACTTAGGTAATGGCACAAGATGTATCATTTTGGAAAACCTATCACAAATTACCCAGATGGTGGTCATTCTCTGAGAAACAGGAAGATCGGAAATGAAATCCATAGAGATATGGGTCCATGGTCTCTTGGGCACAGGCAATGGCATCAACAAACCACTAGAGCGAGAGCAAGGCTTGGAGCGAGAGCAAGTCCCGCAGGACTGCACAAATTCCCTGACATCGCGAGACAAGGTAGGCCACCAAAAGGACCGACTAACCAAGTCTCTGGTACCAAAAATTCCGGGATGCCCAGCCAATGCGGAACAATGAATCTCAGACATCACACTCTTTTTCCATTGGTCCGGGACAAACAATTTTCCAACAGGGCAGCGCTCGGGCCTATCCTCCTGACACCCCTCCAGAGCAAGTCTCAAATTAGGCGAGATGGCGGAAAGAACTACACCCTCCTTCAAAATAACAGAGGGATCAGATAGCTCAGGAGAGTCCGCAAGGAAACTCCTCGAGAGGGCATCCGCCTTAACATTCTTAGTGCCAGGAAGAAAGGAAACCACAAAATTAAAACGTGTGAAAAACAAGGCCCACCTGGCCTGTCTAGGATTGAGTCGCTTGGCAGATTCCAGATAGACCAGATTCTTATGGTCCGTAAGGACCACCACCTGATGTTTGGCTCCCTCCAGCCAATGTCTCCACTCTTCAAAAGCCCACTTCATGGCCAATAACTCCCGATTACCCACGTCATAATTACGTTCAGTAGGAGAAAATTTTCGAGAGAAAAAGGCACAAGGGTTACTTTTAGAGGTCTCTGGATCTTTTTGGGACAAAACGGCACCTGCCCCAATTTCAGAGGCATCAACCTCCACCTGAAATGGCAGAGAAACATCAGGCTGCCGTAGAACAGGAGCAGAAGTGAATCTCTGCTTAAGTTCCTGAAACGCAGAGACTGCCTCAGGAGGCCAATTCACCACATCAGAACCCTTTCTGGTCAAATCAGTTAATGGTTTAACAATAACAGAGAAATTACCAATAAATTTACGATAAAAATTGGCAAAACCCAAAAATCTCTGAAGAGCCTTTAATGAAGTAGGTTGGACCCAATCACAGATGGCCTGAACCTTGACCGGGTCCATTTCAATAACAGATGGGGACAAAATGAATCCCAGAAATGAGATCTTCTGTACGCCAAAAAGACACTTTGATCCCTTCACATACAGAGCATTCTCTCTCAAAATCTGGAATACAGTTCGAACATGTTTCACATGAGAGTCCCAGTCATTAGAAAAAATCAAGATATCATCCAAATAAACAATCAGAAACTTGTCCACAAAATCCCTGAAAATGTCATTCATGAAGGACTGGAAGACGGAAGGAGCATTAGTGAGCCCAAAGGGCATCACAAGGTACTCAAAATGCCCTTCAGGGGTGTTAAATGCCGTCTTCCATTCATCCCCGTGCTTAATGCGAATAAGGTTATACGCCCCCCTGAGGTCAAGCTTGGTAAACCAAGTAGCGTTTTTCACCCTGGAAAACAGGTCAGAAATCAAGGGTAACGGGTATTGATATTTCACAGTAATATTGTTCAAGAGACGATAATCAATACACGGCCTTAATGAACCATCTTTTTTGGCCACAAAGAAAAAACCGGCACCTAAGGGTGAAGAGGATGGTCTGATATGACCCTTCTCCAATGATTCCTTGATATAAGACCGCATAGCGTCATGTTCAGGTACAGACAAGTTAAAAAGGCGACCCTTAGGGAATTTACTACCTGGCACTAATTCAATAGCGCAGTCATAGCTCCTATGGGGAGGTAAGGATGCAGATTTACTTTCGCTAAACACATCAGAAAAATCAAACAAAAAGTCAGGAACATCCTCAGCCTGGGGGAGGCAGAAAAAACAGGAGTGTTGGTATTAACACATTGGCAGCCCCAACTGGTTACAGACACAGATTTCCAATCCAAAACAGGATTATGAGACTGTAACCAAGGGAAACCCAGCACGATAATGTCATGCAGATTATATAGAACCAAAAATTTGCAGCACTCCTGGTGATCAGGTTCAACCCTCATTATCACCTGAGTAGAAAACTGGGGTTTATTCTCAGCCAAAGGGGTAGAATCGATCCCCAGTAGGGGAATAGACTTCTGTAGGGGTATCAAGGGAAATCCACAACGTTTAGCAAAATCATAATCCATCAGGTTAATAGCTGCTCCAGAATCAACGAAAGCCTGAGCAGAAAATGAGGACAGAGAGCATATCAGAGTGACAGTTAATAAAAACTTAGTCTGAACACTACCCAAGACAACTGAGCGTGCAAAACGTCTTCCCCGCTTAGGGCAGACTGAAATAGCATGAGAGGCATCACCACAGTAGAAACATAACCCATTGCGCTTTCGAAACTCATGACGCTGTGCCCCAGACACCACTCCATCACACTGCATGGGCTCAGCAGCTGGCTCACAAGGCAACACCACTCCACGCATACTTCTCCGCTCACGCAAACGTCTGTCAATTTGAATCGCTAATGACATAGAATCATTGAGACCAGAGGGGACAGGGAATCCCACCATAACATCCTTTACATTATCCGACAGACCCTTCCGGAAAAGGGCCGCCAAAGCGTCGTCATTCCATTTGGTCAGGACTGCCCACCTACGGAATCTCTGACAGTATAACTCAGCGTCATCAAGCCCCTGATTTAATGCCAACAAGGCTTTTTCAGCTTGATCAGTGACATTAGGCTCATCGTACAATAACCCCAAAGCCTGAAAAAATGCATCAACATCACTCAAAACAGGATCCCCAGGTGTGAGGGAAAAAGCCCAATCCTGAGGATCGCCGCGCAGGAGAGAGATGACAATTTGAACCTGCTGCGCTGCGTTTCCTGAGGACTTAGATTTTAAGGCAAGAAACAATTTACAATTATTTTTGAAATTCTGAAACTTAGCTCGATCCCCTGAAAACAAATCTGGCATGGGGATCCTAGGTTCCACAACAGGCAACCTAGCAAGATATGCAGCAATACTCCGAACCTCAGTGGCAAGCTGATCCACACGGCCAGACAACTGTGCAAACTCCATTGGGAGAAAAGATCCTCCCCAGCACCCAGAGATACAGAGGGAAAAAAAAAAAAAAAAAATGCAACAAACAGAAAAATATCTCTGACAACTTTTCTTCCTTCAAAATATTTTTTCCCTTCTGTGAGTACCATACAATTTTTATGGCCGGTGATACTGTTATGTTACGGTAGCTGAGGAGTGCAGGTAAAAAAGGAAATACACCAGAGCAGTTGGAATCTATGAGATTGCAGTACCCTGACTAACCACCACAACTAGAGGCAGCCGTGGAGCGTTCCTACGATGGTCCTAGACGCCTCGTCACAGCCTGAGAAACTAACTACACCTAAAGATAGAAATAGGAAAGCTATCTGCCCCGGAGCAGAACCCCAAAGATAATAGAAAGCCCCCAAACATGTAATGGCGGTTAGACAAGAGGAAATACTGACACAGAAAGAAAATAGTATGAGCAAACGCTGGGGCCCAAACTATCTAAATAGAAAAGGACAGGAAGGGTACTTACTGCAATCCCAGAAAACCCTGAAAAACACCAACTCTACTAATTTCAAAATCACCTGAGATCACACGACCTCTACCACCTAAATTAGTTCTCTGGTGTAACAAAAACAGCAGCCACTGAAAAAACTGCAAAAAGCAAAAGTACAAAACACAGTGGCTGGACTAAACTGAGAGGGCAAAAGCCCCCGGAGGGGACCCAGAAGGCCCCCACAGAAGTGCAGGACCAAATGCAAAAATATAGCAAAAACACAAAATAAGAAATTGTCTTATCTGATAGCAGGAGATGCAGACACGACACAGCAGGCTACAAGGGAAACTGGAAAGAAGGATTCAGACCAGAACAATTGATCACCGGCAACCCTGATGGGAAAATGATTCCCTTAAATAAGACCAATCAGTAACACCTGATTCCCAATCCTCACTAGTACCGCTTGTAACCACCAGAGGGAGCCTCTGCTCAGAACTCATCTCAAACCCATTCACAACAGGTATCTTTCTGCATTGTACAGAGGAAACTGGACAGTGAAGGTAGCAATCTCCTACTCTTTCTGAAGTCACATAGTGGCCATTAGCTAAGATTACCTTTTCTGACTTGCTTTCATTAAGGTCAGTTCAGAAATCCTTGTTATTTGTCATATGTCTATACACCATATACTGTATGCCTTGCAGATGGGCTTGTACTGGCATTAAATCCAGCTTCAACACATGCAGAATCTTCCTTTACAGCTGTTTTAACCCTTTGATGACTGTTCTGCTTTTTAAGCTGACACTCTTGTTTTCCAAATTCTGCAGTCTGCTTTAAGGTGGCCAAGATTTTTACAGACAAAACATTCACAAGTTTCTCTTAGATTGCTCTTATATTTAGGGAAATCCTGTGTCTTTAATGCTGTTTATGCTCTGGATTCATTACCGCTGTTTACATGATGTTTTTCCTCTTGAATTCATCCACAAGTTTGCCTTTAACATACTCTAGTGTCAGCTCATCATCTGGCCGTGCATCTAGTGCAGTCACAAGTGTCTCATAACTTAAGGAAGACATTAATAGAAGTGCAGCAACATGAATCTTAATTTCTTCTCCAATACCCCTGATACTTTCCACAATCTCTAGGGTGTTTCTTATATAGTCCTGCATATTCTGTCCATCACTTAGCTTAGACTGATACAGCTTTCTCATGAGATAAAACTTATTGCTGAGATTTGATCTTTCATGCACTTTCTGTAACTCATACCACATCTCCTTTGCAATTGCACACTTGCAGATATGCACAATCTGATTATCATTTACAATGAGAGAGATAGTGCTTTGTGCTTTCTGATCCGTCTCTAGCCAATCATCCGGTAATGGGTGAGGCACTTGTTCCTGAGTATATTTCCACGCTCGTACCTTCTCTTATGAACAGAATCTTCACCTTGAATTTCCAGGACTGGTAGTTCTGGTTAGTGAGGCTTAACACTGAGAACTTGACAGGATTGCTGCTAGTGGACATCTTCTCTGTTGCTCTGTACTGTTTTTGCTTTGGGCTTCTGTTGCTGTTTTACTCTGGGGTTCTGGCCCATAACGTGTTAGCAGTGGATTATTCAGGATACTCTCCAAGCGTGTGACAACAGAGCTTCTTCATTCAGGAACAATCAGGAACAATATATGATAAGTTTAATAGATCAGGAATAAATCATTTATGTTTGTCTATCTGTGCAGCATCTACAGCAGGCTGCTTCTTAAGGGTGTGTTTCCACCATCAGTATTACGTCAGTAATTGCTGTGTGTTTGACGCTGTGCGCTGGCGCAGCGTCAAACACGCAGCGTCCTGATGTTACAGCATAGTGGAGGGGATTTCAAGAAATACCGTCTCCACTATGCGTAAAAACACGAAGGCGGAAGACCTGCATTAACGGACATGCTGCGTGTCTTTTCAGATCGCAGCATGTCATACTCCCTTGCGGCGACGGAACGTCGCTGCAAGGGAAATAACACAGGCCTATGTAGTACTGCGGTCATTCCGGATGTGTTCAATGAGCACATCCGGATTCACCGTGCGTTCACAAGGGGGCGGGGCTTTGGCCGGAGCGGACTTTCCGCTTCGTCCAAAGCGCTGTGTTTCCTGACGGTGGAAACACAGCCTTACTCATACACAGACAACAAAACAGAAAATACAGTCACATGCTCTCCCTGTGTAAATCTCTGGGATTTTTTTTTGTTCTAACTTTGTTCTAACTTTATAAACAGCATACAAATCTAGCAACTAAACACTCATTGACAGGAATGAATTTGTTGCACCAAACATATTCCAACACCCGGCCTCTCCTCTCTGTTAATGCCTTCACTGGCTCTCCATTGCCCAGAGACTCCAGTTCAAAACCTTAACCATGGCATACAAAGCCATCCACAACCTGTCTCCTCCATACAACGATGACCTGGTCTCATGGTACTTACCTGCACGCAACCTCCGATTCTCACAAGATCTCCTTCTCTACACACCCTCTTCCCACAATCGCATATTAGATTTCTCCTGTATATCCCTTCTACTCTGGAATTCTCTACCCCAACACATCAGACTCTAAACCTACCGTGGAAACCTTCAAAAGGAACCTGAAGACCTGCATCTTCCGACAAGCCAACAACTTACACTAACCATTGCTCGCCATACCGCTGCCCGACCAGCTCTGCCCTCACCTACTGTATCCTCACCCATCCCTTGTAGACTGTGATCCCTCCTAGGCAGGGTCCTCTCTCCTCCTGGACCAGACTTGACTTGCATTCGAGATTATTGTACTTGTTTTTTATTATGTATACCACTTTTCTCACGTAAAGCATTATGGAATAAATGGTGCTATAATAATAAATCATAATAATTAAATGGCACAAAGACAGTGATTAGTTGCAGCAGTCACTTGGATAGTCGCTAATGTCATTGGTGCAGTACAGGATTTATCATGTAAGCATTGGCTTTTTTAGTATTTTATACCATTTTCTCCATTTTGGTCCAATTCTACAAAATTGTCCTGAAAATGTCACCGTCTCACAGTCTTATGTTGGCTTATGAGGTGGTCAGGTTTGGGCCAGTCAGTGATCGAGGTCTGTACTCGGACCGCGTGTCATGGACATCTGAACCAGGCATTAATGTATCCTAATAAATTGTAGACCCCGCAGGCCCCTGTCTACACAGCCCCCACTAGGTAACAGTCAGTGTCAGCTAATCAGTGGGGTCTCCATCCGGATCCAAACGTCTGCTTCCCTGGTATTGGGGGCAGATCCTAACGATTGGTCATCAATATTCTCCTCCTGGAAATCCCTTTATCTGTGATGGAGGATATGGACACATTCTGCTAAGAAAGTGTTTGGGCTGGAGTGAGACACTGGAGAATTTCCTCTGTCTGTTGTGTCCTGAAAACGAGCCTGTTACATCCTAATACCCACTGTGGCATGTTCATTTTCATCAGATGATATATGTTTCATGTACTGTAGGGAGAAGATCACCAATGTGAAAATGAAGAAGACCATCAAGAGCAGGTAAGAGCAGAGATTACTGAGCAAACCTTCTAGATGACGTAATGATAGAGACGATCCCTGACTCCTGTATATACCTGACTGCACAAACAGCAGCCATTTATTGTCACCATTCAGCAGGGCCGGACTGGGACAAAAAAAGCAGCTTTGCCACACAAATCTCACCAGCCCACATACTATAACACATCGCACCCCCAATCAGTGGATTTTTATTTACTTATTCCATCGGTTTGTTTTTTTTCAGAGCTGGAGTGGCACTTCAAGTGTAAGTCCCCGAGCCCAAGTGATATCCTCACGCTCCAGCGTCTTCCCTGTTTTTCAGCACCGCTCCGGTCCCACAGTGCCATTTTTTAAGCGCAGCTTCTGACAGCCGGAAGTCAGAAGTTACATGACAAGTTCTCAATACAAGTCTATGAGAGCCAGAAAGAGGCCAGGACAGGACTCTCATAGACTTGTACCGAAAAGTGACCCCTGCGCCGCTCCATGAAAAACTAGAGCTGCGAGCAGGTCACTTTTCACGGGACGAACTGGAGAAATGCTGGAGACCAATGAAGGCAGCGGAAGGTGAGTATGAGATAGGGGGCAGCAGACTTCCATTTAACCCCTTTCTGTCATCTGATGTACTATCCCGTCCATGTGCCCTGGGACTTAATTCCCAAGGACGGGATAGTACGTCATAAGCGATCAGCTGCACTCCTGGGGGGAGCACAGCGGATCGCGGCCGGGTGTCAGATGATTATCACAGCTGACACCCAGTACTATGTGCCAGGAGCAGTCACGGACCGCTCCCGGCAAATTAACCCCGCCACACTGCGATCAAAGATGATCGCAGTGTATCGGGGACATAGGGAAGCATCGCGCAGGGAGGGGGCTCACTGCGTGCTTCCCTGAGACCCTCAGAGCAGCACAATGTGATCACGCTGTTCCGAGGGCCTCCTCCCTGCAGGACCCCCGGATCCAAGATGGCCACGGGGTTCTTCCAGGTCCTGCAGGGAGGCCGCTTCCTCAGTGCCTGCTGAGAGCAGGCGCTGAGAAAGCCTGATGCAGTGCCTGTCAGATCGCTGGTCTGACAGAGTGCTGTGCAAACTGTCAGACCAGCGATCTGACATTATACAGTGATGTCCCACCCTGGGACAAAGTAAAAATGTAAAAAAAATAAAAAACGTGTAAAAAAAAATTCCTAAATAAAAAAAAAAATTTCCCCTATAAATTAACACAAAGTGGAATATCACACGATCAAAAAGACAGATATAAATAAACATGGCACCACTGATAACATCATCTTGTCCCGCAAAAAATGAGCCACCATACAGCATCATCAGCGAAAAAATAAAAAAAGTTATAGCTCGCAGAATAAAGTGATGCAAAAATAATTATTTTTTATATATAATTGTTTTTATTGTATAAAAGCGCCAAAACATAAAAAAAGATATAAATGATGTATCGCCGTAATCGTACTGACCCAAAAAATAAAACCGCTTTATCGATTTTACCACAAGCGGAACGGTATAAACGCCCCCCCCAAAAGAAATACATGAATTGCAGGTTTTTGTTTATTCTGCCCACCAAAAATCGTAATAAAAAGCGATCAAAAATGTCATGTGCCCAAAAATGGTACCAATAAAAACGTCAACTCGTCCCGCAAAAAATAAGACCTCACATGACTCTGTGGGCCAAAATATGGAAAAATTATAGCTCTCAAAATGTGATGATGCAAAAACTTTTTGCAATAAAAAGCGTCTTTTAGTTTGTGACAGCTGCCAAACATAAAAACCCGCTATAAATAGTAAATTAAACCCCCCATTATCATCCCCTTAGTTAGGGAAAAATAATAAAATGTAAAAAATGTATTTATTTCTATTTTCTCATTAGGGTTAGGGTTGGGGATAAAGTTAGGGTTAGGGTTGGGATTAGGGTTAGGGGTGTGTTAGGGTTAGGTTTGTGGTTAGGGTTGGGACTAGGGTTAGGGGTGTGTTGGGGTTAGGGTTGGAGTTAGAATTTGGGGGTTTCCACTGTTTAGGCACATCAAGGGCTCTCCAAACGTGATATGGCGTCTGATCTCAATTCCAGCCAATTCTACGTTGAAAAAGTTAAACGGTGCTCCTTCCCTTCTGAGCTCTGCCATGCGCCCAAACAGTAGTTTACCCCCACATACAGGGTATCCGCGTACTCAGAAGAAATTGGACCCCAAGAATTATTGTGCAATTTGTCCTATTACCCTTGGGAAAATAAAAATTGGGGCGAAAATATCATTTTTGTAAAAAAAAAAAGATTTTTTTGTTTTTACGGCTGTACGTTATAAACTTCTGTCCAAGAAGTATCGTCACTCCTTGCGGAGATCAAGATGCTAGGCATGCCGAGATGAGGAGACTTAAAGCCGCAATACTCCTCTGGGAAATATGCTAATTATGTAAATTGTCTCTTAAGAGAGGAAGAGAGCTAGAACTCTAGTGCCACCTGAAAGGTAGCAATCCTACAAGTCAATGTTGACCCTCTAACAAGCCTTATATGACCTAGGATAAAGCATGACTAGAAACTTCTGTGAAGCACTTGGGGCTTCATAGCGCTCACCACACATCTAGATAAGTTCCTTGTGGGGTCTATTTTCCAAAATGGGGTCACTTGTGGGGGGTATCCACTGTTTAGGCACATCAGGGGATCTCCAAATGCGACGTGACGCCCGTAGACCATTCCATCAAAGTCTGCAATCCAAAACGTCATTACTTCCCTTCCGCGCCCCGATGTGTGCCCATACAGTAGTTTTCTCCCAAATATTGGGTATCAGCGTACTCAGGACAAATTGGACAACAACTTTTGGGGTCCAATTTCTCCTGTTACCCTTGTGAAAATAAAATATTGGGGGCGAAAAACTCATTTTTGTAAAAAAAAAAGATTTTTTATTTTTACGGCTGTACGTTATAAACTTTTGTGAAGCACTTCGGGGTTTAAAGTGCTCACCACACATCTAGATAAGTTCCTTGTGGGGTCTAGTTTCCAAAATGGGGTCACTTGTGGGGGGTTTCCACTGTTTAGGCACATCAGAGGCTCTCCAAATGCGACATGACGCCAGCAGACCATTCCATCAAAGTCTGTAATTCAAAACGTCACTACTTCCTTTCTGAGCCCCGACGTGTGCCCATACAGTAGTTTTCTCCCATTTATTGGGTATCAGCGTACTCAGAACAAATTGGACAACAACTTTTGGGGTCCAGTGTCTCCTGTTACCCTTGGGAAAATAAAAAGTTGGGGACTAAAAGATCATGTTTGTGTAAAAAATATAATTTTCTTATTTTCATGCTCGGGCATTATAAACTTTAGTGAAACACCTGGGGGTTCCAAGTTCTCAGCACACATCTACATAAGTTCCTTGAGGGGTCTAGTTTCCAAAATGGTGTGATTTGTCGGGGTTTTCCACTGTTTAGGCAGATCAGAAGCTCTCCAAACACGACATGGCGTCCAAACAATTCTGCGTTGAAAAAGTCAAACGGAGCTCCTTTCCTTCCAAGCTCTGCCATGCACCCAAACAGTGGTTTACCCCCACATATGGGGTATCAGCGTACTCAGGACAAATTGCACAATAACTTTTGGAGTCTTGTTACCCTTGGGAAAATAAAAATTGGGGTGAAAAGATCATTTTTGTTGAAAAAATACGATTTTTTAATTTTACGGCTCAACGTTATAAACTGTTGTGAAGCACTTGGGGGTTCAAATTGCTCACCACAGATCTAGATAAGTTCCTTAGGGGGTCTAGTTTCCAAAATGGGGTCTCTTGTGGGGGGTTTCCACTGTTTAGGCACATCAGGGGCTCTCCAAATGCAACATGGCGTCCAATCTCAATTCCAGCCAATTTTGGTTGGAAAAAGTCAAATGGTGCTCCTTCCATTTCGAGCTCTGCCATGCGCCCAAACAGTGGTTCCCTCCCACATATGGGGTATAAGCGTATTCAGGACAAATTGGACAACAACTTTTGTGGTCCAATTTCTCCTGTTACCCTTGGGAAAATAAAAAATTGGTGAATAATAGATAATTTTTGTGTGAAAAAATTGGATTTTTTATTTTCATGCCCGGGCATTATAAACTTGTGTGAAGCACTTGGGGGTTCAAAGTGCTCACCACAGATCTAGATGAGTTCCTTAGGGGGTCTAGTTTCCAAAATGGGGTCACTTGTGAGGGTTTCCACTGTTTAGGCTCATCTCGGGTACTGCAAACGGAACTTGACCCCCATCAGCGTCTGCATTCCAAAACGTTACTTCCTTTCCAAGCCCTGCCGTGCGCCCAAACAGTTTTTCCCCCCACATATGGGGTATCAGCGTACTCAGGACAAATTGGACAACTTTTGGGGTCCAATTTCCTTAGGAAAAATCAAAAATTTGGGACTAACTAATCATTCTTGTGGAAAATTGATTTTTTTTTCACACCCAGGCATTATAAACTTTTGTGAAACACTTGGGGGTTCAAAGTGCTCACAACAGATCTAGCTAAGTTCCATAGGGGGTCTAGTTTCCAAAATGGTGTCACTTGTGGGGGTTTCCACTGTTTAGGCTCATCAGAGGCTCTCCAAACGCAACATGGCGTCCAATCTCTATTCCAGCCAATTTTGGTTTGAAAAAGTCAAACGGCGCTCCTTCCCATACAAGCGCTGCCGTGTGCCCAAACATATGGGGTATTGGCATACTCAAGAGAAATTGTACAACAGCTTTATCTGTCCAATTTCTCCTTTTACCCTTGTGAAAATAAAAAAAAGTTTGTGAAAGTTCATTTTTGTGACTAAAAAGTTAAATATTCATTTTTTCCTTCCACGTTGCTTCAGCTCCTGTGAAGCACCTGCAGGGTTAATAAACTTCATGAATGTGGTTTTGAGTACCTAGAGGGGTGCAGTTTTTAGAATGGTGTCACTTTCGGGTATTTTCTGCCATATTGACCCCTCAAAGTGACTTCAAATGTGAGGTGGTCCCTAAAAAAATGGCTTTGTAAATTTTGTTGTAAAAATGAGAAATCGCTGGTCAACTTTTAACCCTTATAAATTCCTACCAAAAAAAATTTTGGTTCCAAAATTGTGCTAATGTAAAGTAGACATGTGGGAAATGTTATTTCTTAACTACTTTGTGTGACATATTTCTCTGTTTTAAGGGAATAAAAATTCAAAGTTTGAAAATTGCAAAATTTTAAAAATTTTTGCCATATTTGCATTTTTTTCAAAAATAAACCCAAGTTATATTGAAGAAATTTTACCAGAAACGTGAAGTACAATAAGTCACAAGAAAAAATTCTCAGAATCGCGAAGATCCATTGAAGCATTCCAGAGTTATAACCTCATAAAGAGACAGTGGTCAGAATTGTAAAAATTGGCCGGGTCATAAACGTGCAAACCACCCTTGGGGGTGAAGGGGTTAATGAGTGTGCAAATAAGTAGAGTCCAGACATCACTAAATATGCCACATCACAGTCCATCTTTTGCCTGTTGCGCCATTTTTTTCTTCCATTAGTGGGTGCCTTTTTCTTATATCTTATCAATGGACACCATTTATCTTCTTTCCACTAAAAGGTTCCATTCTGTCCCACATTGTATGTAGTTATTAGGCAACAGCATAAATTTCAATGGAAGAAATTTGCCATCTCACAGATTGACAAGTACGTAAAAGTTCTAAATATGCTACATAACAGTCCAACTTTTGCATGTTGCACCAATATTTTTTTTTTCCATCAGACCACCTAACAGTAATTTAACAACATGTATGTTAGTCTTCAGGACATGCACACATGGTGTTAAAAAATCCAGCCTCCTCCAACCCCTTCAGCTGGCCATTCCATCTCCAAAATTGGGGCATTTCTCACACCAATATCTCCCGTTATGTAAGCTAATTAACATGATAGTGCCTGATGGAGCAGAAAATACAAACTAGGGTAACTATAACGGCTACATAATAAATCCATAAAGAAGATGAAGCACCTGTGGAGAACTTGATCTTGCTGAGGACATGGCCACTTTTAAGGCTAGTTACACACATAGGTGTGTTAGAGAAATTCCCAAATGTGTCTCTCTGAAGTCCAATAGTTGCAGATTGTGCCATCGTCCTTTTCATCTATTGATGAGACATTCATTGCCTGAGCAAAGTACTTCAGCTTTAGGGAAGTTAAATTCATCTTTCTAAAACTTGATCTTGCGGAAGGAAGGATCATTCTTTAAGAGGTAAGGACAAAATGTTATTGTCCAGAACCTACTAAATATGTCACACCACAGTCCAACTTTTCTGTGTTGCGCCATTTTTTTGCCATTGGTCGATCCATTTTTCATATATCTTATCAATGGACACCATTTATCTTCTTTCCACCAAAGGTTCCATTTGTGCCACATTGTATGTAATTATTAGGCCCACAGCATAAATTTCAAAGGAAGAAATTTGCCATCTCACAGATTGACAAGCACGTCAATATTCTGAACAATCAGGCCGCCTAACGGTAATTTAACAACATGTATGTTAGTCTTCAGGACATGCACACATGGTGTTAAAAAATCCAGCCTCCTCCAACCCCTTCAGCTGGCCATTCCGTCTCCAAAATTGGGGCATTTCTCACACCAATATCTCCGTTATGTAAGCTAATTAACATGATAGTGCCTGATGGAGCAGAAAATACAACACTTGGGTAACTATAACGGCTACAAAGATAAATCCATAAAGAAGATGAAGGCACCTGTGGAGAAATTGATCTTGCTGAGGACATGGCCACTTTTTAAGGGCTAGTTACACACATAGGAGTGTTAGAAATTCCCAAATGTGTCTCTCTGAAGTCCAATAGTTGCAGATTTGCCATCGTCCTTTTCATCTATTGATGAGACATTCTTTCATTGTCTGATCAAAGTACTTCAGCTTTAGGGAAGTTAAATTCATCTTTCTAAAACTTGATCTTGCGGAAGGAAGGATCATTCTTTAAGCGGTAAGGACAAAATGTTATTGTCAGAACCTACTAAATATGTCACACCACAGTCCAACTTTTCTGTGTTGCGCCACTATTATTTTTTGCCATTTGGTCGATCCATTTTTCATATATCTTATCAATGGACACCATTTATCTTCTTTCCACCAAAAGGTTCTCATTATGTTTGCCACATTTAGTTGTAGTTAAAGAGCCACAGCATAAATTTCAAAGGAAAGAAATTGCCATCTCCAACACATTGACAAGCATCTAAATATTCTGAACCATCAGGCCGCCTAACGGTAATTTAACAACATGTATGTTAGTCTTCAGGACAAGCACACATGGTGTTAAAAAATCCAGCCTCCTCCAACCCCTTCAGCTGGCCATTCCATCTCCAAAATTGGGGCATTTCTCAAACCAATATCTCCCGTTATGTAAGCTAATTAACATGATAGTGCCTGATGGAGCAGAAAATACAACATTTGGGTAAGTATAAAGGCTACATAGATACTGTAAATCCATAAAGAAGATGAAGGCACCTGTGGAGACTTGATCTTGCTGAGGACATGGCCACTTTTTAAGGGCTAGTTACACACATAGGTGGTGTTGAGAAATTCCCCAAATGTGTCTCTCTGAAGTCCAATAGTTGCAGATTGTGCCATCGTCCTTTTCATCTATTGATGAGACATTCTTTCATTGTCTGATCAAGTTACTTCAGCTTTAGGGAAGTTAAATTCATCTTTCTAAAACTTGATCTTGCGGAAGGAAGGATCATTCTTTAAGCAGTAAGGACAAAATGTTATCTCCAGAACCTACTAAATATGTCACACCACATTCCAACTTTTCTTGTTGTTGGCGCCACTATTATATATTTGTCCATTTGCATGTAGGGTTCGAGTTCCCGCTGCTGCACAAGGGGAGTCTCGAACCCATCCCGCTGCGGTCTCCCATTCATCTCCGGCGCAGTGGAGCCTGCTCAGCAGAGATGTCGGTCCAGCGTCTTGCCCACTCCTCTACTGTGCAGTGACTTGCTGCTGCCTTCCTGGATCTGCTATTATAGCCAGTGCTGGAGCAGTCGTCTTTGAGACAAAGTCCTGCGTTTTCCCTCTGAGCATGCCCAGAGTGAGATCTCTCATTGGAGATCAGGGGTCACATGTTCAGGTGCTGCAGCGGCTCCTATTGGTCCGCCAGGAAGGTCTGTTACTACGTGTGTTTGTAACAGCTTCTCATTGGTCCTTGTTCCTGGAGGTCCTGTAGCTGTTGCTATAAAAGGGTAGCATGGCTGGGCCGCCATGCACTAATATCAACCATTGTATGCTATGCGCCAGTGTGGTCATGCGTGTGTGTGGTTAAGGACCCGGCTGAAATAAATAAGCTACTAGAATACCGACTTAATCGGTGAGGAGTTTGGTGTGCTAGCTGGTCAGGGTCGGCGTCCTAGATGCCCTAGATTACCGGCATAACCGGTGAGGAGTTTTGATTGCCGTATTCAGGGTCTGGCGTTCAGACGCCATAGATTGCGGGTGACTCCCGCGAGGACATTAGCACATTAGCATATGATCACGCTTTATGTACGCTTAGCACTTAACTGTGTACCTGAGAGCCTGACAGGACACAGCACTTTTCCTCAGCGGCCCTGTGACGTAACAGGGTTTGCTTTCAACGCTAGACAGCGCCCTAGTGTGTTTTCTTTCCGACTCAGTTGTGTTTAGTGAGTTCGCACACATCGCCATATAGCGCTGCGGCTCTCCTTCTCTGTGGAGCAACAGAGTTCGCACTTATTGCCACAACGCGTTACGGCGTTTATGTTGGCGACTCTGCGGGATAACAGAGTTTGCTTCTTACGCCATTTTACTAGCAGCAGGTTCCGCCTGCACGGTGGACCCCGGGCTGCGAACGCACCTCTCTACTTCATATATTTGGTGCGTTCCGCAGACCCTAACATAATATTAGCGCCAGGGTCTGGCTGGTAAAATGGCGGATGACCAGCGTCTACTACGGGACATCCAGCAGCTGGAGGGTAGGTTGGCAGCTCTTGAGCGCACAACCTCAGCTGTGGATGTTACCGCAGTCGCTGTTCAGGCAACTAGCGTGGCTGCAGCCAGTGTGTCCACTGCCACCTCTGCCCCCACAATATCCCACCTCCCGCTTCCAGACAAGTTTGCTGGTGACAGCAAGCAATGTCGGGGATTCGTGAGTCAGTGCTCTATACAACTCGAGCTTCTGGCTGCACGTTTCCCCACGGATCGGGCACAAGTGGGCTTTATAATTTCTCTTCTGTCAGGCAGAGCGTTGGAGTGGGCCACCCCGCTATGGGAGCGTGACGACCGTGTGGTGTGGAGTGCTCCTCGTTTTCTGGAGGCTCTAAAAAAGGTCTTTTTAGGACCTCAGGTCACCCACGATACGGCGCTACAACTGCTGGCATTGGCACAGGGTTCGTCTTTGGTCAGTCAGTTTTCCGTCCAGTTTCGGACTCTGGCCTCAGAGATAGACTGGTCGGATAAAGTACTCATTCCAGTCTACTGGCGAGGACTGGCTGATCATGTTAAAGACGCTTTGGCTACCAGGGAGATTCCCGCCACACTGGAGAAGCTTATTGCCATATCTACCCGCATCGACCTCCGTTTTCACGAGCGGAGGTTGGAGCGGTCCCAGTGTAGGCAGAGGTTCCGGCTGGCTCCCACCTTCACCAGACCTCTGGAATCTTCCAGCCAGGTGCCCGACTCCCATGAGGCCATGGAGGTTTCTCGAGCGGGACCTAAGTCCCAGGCCGCTCGAGTACCCGTGGTCTGTAACATCTGCCAGCAGTTAGGACATTATGCCAACAAATGTCCACAGCGGTCGGGAAAACGGTCGCATCTAGTGGCCTTGGGAGGAGGTTCACTAGACACTGCGGCATTTTCCACCAAGTTGTCCTTTAAAGGGACAATTACAGTAGGTCCATCCACGCTCTCTGCTGAGCTCTGTGTGGATTCTGGAGCCGAGGGGAATTTCATGTCCTCTGCATTTGCTCTCCGCCACACTATACCTCTGGTGATGCTCGCCAAACCGGTGACTGTGCGAGTAGTGAATGGATCAACTCTGCCCTCCCAAATCACCCATCAGACGATCCCTCTCACATTATCTATGTCCCCGTCCCATCAGGAGAGTATTTCTTTTCTTGTCCTTCCCGAGGGAATAGACGAGGTGTTGCTGGGAGTACCTTGGCTCCGTTACCACTCTCCCCATATTGAGTGGTCCTCTGGGAGGATACTGGGTTGGGGTGATTCATGTAGAGGCAGGTGTGTCAGGGAGTGCGTTCAGGTCACCACCACAGAGATACCCGTAGATCTCACTTCTCTTCCTCAGTGTTATTGGGCATATGCAGACGTTTTCTCCAAGAAGGCGGCGGAGACTCTTCCACCTCATCGCCCCTACGACAGTCCTATTGATCTCTTGCCTGGAGCAGAACCTCCTCGGGGAGAGTATACCCCCTCTCGCTCCCTGAGACGGAGGCCATGTCCCAGTACATTCAGGAGAATCTGGCAAGAGGGTTCATTAGGAAGTCGGTGTCACCAGCAGGGGCAGGGTTCTTCTTTGTGCAAAAGAAGAACGGAGAATTACGTCCATGCATTGACTACAGGGGTCTTAACGCCATCACCGTCAAGAATAAGTACCCGTTGCCCCTAATCTCTGAGCTCTTTGATAGGCTCCGAGGAGCAAGAGTATTTACCAAGCTTGATCTACGTGGTGCCTATAACCTAATTCGCATCCGTGAGGGGGACGAGTGGAAGACAGCTTTTAATACCAGAGATGGGCATTACGAATACCTGGTGATGCCCTTCGGGCTCTGTAATGCTCCCGCTGTTTTCCAAGACTTTGTCAATGATATCTTCCGGGATATGCTCTCCACCTCTGTAGTAGTCTATCTGGATGATATTCTCATCTTTTCACCAGATATAGACTCTCACCGGAGGGATGTCAACAAAGTCTTCGACCTCTTATGGGCAAACCCCCTCTATGCCAAGCTGGAGAAATGTGTGTTTGAGCAGGAGTCCTTACCTTTTCTGGGCTATATCATCTCTGCCCAGGGATTGGCTATGGATCCTGCCAAACTACAGGCTGTAATGGACTGGCAAGAACCCCATTCTCTTAAAGCGGTGCAGCGCTTTATGGGGTTCATTAATTATTATCGCCAGTTCATTCCCCATTTCTCGACTTTGGTAGCTCCCTTGGTAGCCCTCACCAAGAAGGAAGCAAATCCCAAGTTGTGGTCTGAGGAGGTCTCCAAGGCGTTCTCTTCCATCAAGTAGCATTTTGCCAGTGCTCCCATATTACATCGCCCTGATGTTGATAAACCGTTTGTTTTAGAGGTGGACGCCTCTTCTGTTGGTGCTGGAGCAGTCCTATATCAAAAGGATGCTCAAGGTCGGAAGCATCCCTGCTTCTTCTTTTCTAAGACCTTTACACCAGCAGAGAGGAATTATTCCATCGGGGACAGGGAGTTGCTGGCTATGAAATTGGCCTTCTCAGAGTGGAGACATCTTCTGGAGGGAGCTCGTTTTCCCTTCCAAGTCTTCACCGACCACAAGAACTTGGTATATTTGCAAACGGCTCAGCGGTTAAATTCTCGCCAGGCCAGATGGTCCCTATTCTTCTCTCGGTTCCATTTCACCCTCCATTTTCTCTCCGGTGAGAAGAATGTTCGGGCCGACGCTCTCTCTCGCTCCTTAGTGTCATCAGAGGAGGAGGATGAGGAGCCTCGGCTTATTGTCCCTGAAGGAAGCCTGAGAACTGTAGCCCCAGTTTCGCTAGAGTCTGTGCCTCCGGGCAAGACTTTTGTGCCCACTAATTTGCGACCGGAGGTACTCTCTTGGGCACACTCGTCCACGGTGGGTGGACACTTTGGGGCAAAGAGGACAACTGAGTAATTGGCGAGGACATACTGGTGGCCACATATGGTCCGTGACGTCAGTGAGTATGTTCAGGCGTGTGTCTCCTGCGCCAGGAACAAGTCCCCTCGACAACGGCCAGCTGGGTTACTTTTTCCTTTGCCGGTGGCAGACAGGCCCTGGGAGATGGTCAGGATGGACTTTGTGGTGGGCTTACCCAAGTCTCGGGGTTGCACTATCATTTGGGTGATCACCGACCATTTCTCCAAAATGGTGCACTTAGTGCCGCTACCACGGTTACCTTCTGCACGTGCCTTGGCAGCATTATTTATTAGACACAACTTCCGTCTACACGGTATGCCAGACAAGATTGTCAGCGATCGAGGTCCCCAATTTGCGTCTCGGTTCTGGAGAGAGTTGTGTCATCTACTCTGCATTGAGTTGAACTCTCCTCTGCATATCATCCCGAGACGAATGGGTTGGTAGAGAGGGCCAACCAGACCTTGGTCACCTACTTGCGACGTTTTGTCTCTGCCAGGCAGGATGACTGGGCATCCTTGCTCCCGTGGGCGGAGTTTGCGCTAAACAATGCTGTGGCTGACTCCACCGGACAGACCCCATTCCTCTTAAATTACGGCCAGCATCCGCGGGTACCGGTGCCCATGCCCGTCGCTTCCGCTGACTCCAGGGTGGCAGACTGGGCTGTGGAGGCACGGGACATATGGGACCGCACCCAGGATGCCATTCAGGCTTCCAAGGAAAGGATGAGGTCTTCTGCCGATGCCCATCGGCGTCCCGCTCTGACATTTTCTCCTGATGACCTAGTGTGGCTCTCCGCCCGAAACATCAGGCTACGGGTGGAATCCACTAAGTTGGCACCCCGCTATTTGGGTCCCTTCAAGGTTCTCGAGCAGGTGAACCCTGTGGTTTACCGTTTGGCCCTTCCGCCTCGCCTTGGTATCTCCGACACCTTCCATGTGTCCCTCCTAAAACCAGTGGTCATCTCCCAGTTGCCTGAGTCATCTGCCGGGACGTCGGGTTCGTCTTCGGACGACTACGAGGTGAATGCCATTGTTGGGTGCAAGGTGGTATGAGGCAAAAAATTTTATTTGGTGGATTGGAGGGGTTATGGGCCTGAGGATAGGTCCTGGGAGCCTGCGGAGCATGTTCACGCTCCGCAGCTCATCACTGCCTTTGAACGCAGCGAGGCCCAGAGAAGGGGGGGCCCTAGGAGGGGGGGTAATGTTAGGGTTCGAGTTCCCGCTGCTGCACAAGGGGAGTCTCGAACCAGCTCCGCTGCGGTCTCCCATTCATCTCCGGCCGCAGTGGAGCCTGCTTTGCAGAGACGTCGGTCCAAACGTCTTGCCCACTCCAGTACTGTGCAGTGACTTGCTGCTGCCTTTCCTGGATCTGCTATTATAGCCAGTGCTGGAGCAGACGTCTTTGGGACAAAGTCCTGCGTTTTCCCTTCTGAGCATGCCCAGAGTGAGATCTCTCATTGGAGATCAGGGGTCACATGCTCAGGTGCTGCGGCAGCTCCTATTGGTCCGCCAGGAAGACCCTGTTACTACTGGTGTTCTGGAGCAAGTTTCATTGGTCCTTGTTTCTGGCAGGTCCTGTAGCTGTTGCTATAAAAGGGTAGCATGGCTGGGCCGCCATGCGCTAATATCAACCATTGTATGCTATGCGCCAGTGTGGTCATGCGTGTGTGTGGTTAGGGACCCGGCTGAAATAAGCCACTAGAATACCGACTTAATCGGTGAGGAGTTTGGTGTGCTAGCTGGTCAGGGTCGGCGTCCTAGATGCCCTAGATTACCGGCATAACCGGTGATGAGTTTTGATTGCCGTATTCAGGGTCTGGCGTTCAGACGCCATAGATTGCGGGTGACTCCCGCGAGGACATTAGCACATTAGCACATGATCACGCTTTATGTACGCTTAGCACTTAACTGTGTACCTGAGAGCCTCACAGGACACAGCACGTTTCCTCAGCGGCTCTGTGACGTAACAGGGTTCGCTTTCAACGCTAGACAGCGCCCTAGCGTGTTTTCTTTGCGACTCAGTTGTGTTTAGTGAGTTCGCACACATCGCCATATAGCGCTGCGGCTCTCCTTCTAGCGGCTCTGTGGAGCAACAGAGTTCGCACTTATTGCCACAACGCGTTACGGCGTTTATGTTGGCGACTCTGCGGGATAACAGAGTTTGCTTCTTACGCCATTTTACTAGCAGCAGGTTCCGCCTGCACGGTGGACCCCGGGCTGCGAACGCACCTCTCTACTTCATATATTTGGTGCATTCCACAGACCCTAACATAATATTAGCGCCAGGGTCTGGCTGGTAAAATGGCGGATGACCAGCGTCTACTACGGGACATCCAGCAGCTGGAGGGTAGGTTGGCAGCTCTTGAGCGCACAACCTCAGCTGTGGATGTTACCGCAGTCGCTGTTCAGGCAGCTAGCGTGGCTGCAGCCAGTGTGTCCACTGCCACCTCTGCCCCCACAATATCCCACCTCCCGCTTCCAGACAAGTTTGCTGGTGACAGCAAGCAATGTCGGGGATTCGTGAGTCAGTGCTCTATACAACTCGAGCTTCTGGCTGCACGTTTCCCCACGGATCGGGCACAAGTGGGCTTTATAATTTCTCTTCTGTCAGGCAGAGCGTTGGAGTGGGCCACCCCGCTATGGGAGCGTGACGACCGTGTGGTGCGGAGTGCTCCTCGTTTTCTGGAGGCTCTAAAAAAGGTCTTTTTAGGACCTCAGGTCACCCACGATACGGCGCTACAACTGCTGGCATTGGCACAGGGTTCGTCTTTGGTCAGTCAGTTTTCCGTCCAGTTTCGGACTCTGGCCTCAGAGATAGACTGGTCGGATAAAGTACTCATTCCAGTCTACTGGCGAGGACTGGCTGATCATGTTAAAGACGCTTTGGCTACCAGGGAGATTCCCGCCACACTGGAGAAGCTTATCGCCATATCTACCCGCATCGACCTCCATTTTCACGAGCGGAGGTTGGAGCGGTCCCAGTGTAGGCAGAGGTTCCGGCTGGCTCCCACCTTCGCCAGACCTCTGGAATCTTCCAGCCAGGCGCCCGACTCCCATGAGGCCATGGAGGTTTCTCGAGCGGGACCTAAGTCCCAGGCCGCTCGAGTACCCGTGGTCTGTAACATCTGCCAGCAGTTAGGACATTATGCCAACAAATGTCCACAGCGGTCGGGAAAACGGTCGCGTCTAGTGACCTTGGGAGAATGTTCACTAGACACTGCGGCATTTTCCACCAAGTTGTCCTTTAAAGGGACAATTACAGTAGGTCCATCCACGCTCTCCGCTGAGCTCTGTGTGGATTCTGGAGCCGAGGGGAATTTCATGTCCTCTGCATTTGCTCTCCGCCACACTATACCTCTGGTGATGCTCGCCAAACCGGTGACTGTGCGAGTAGTGAATGGATCAACTCTGCCCTCCCAAATCACCCATCAGACGATCCCTCTCACATTATCTATGTCCCCGTCCCATCAGGAGAGTATTTCTTTTCTTGTCCTTCCAGAGGGAATAGACGAGGTGTTGCTGGGAGTACCTTGGCTCCGTTACCACTCTCCCCATATTGAGTGGTCCTCTGGGAGGATACTGGGTTGGGGTGATTCATGTAGAGGCAGGTGTGTCAGGGAGTGCGTTCAGGTCACCACCACAGAGATACCCGTAGATCTCACTTCTCTTCCTCAGTGTTATTGGGCATATGCAGACGTTTTCTCCAAGAAGGCGGCAGAGACTCTTCCACCTCATCGCCCCTACGACAGTCCTATTGATCTCTTGCCTGGAGCAGAACCTCCTCGGGGGAGAGTATACCCCCTCTCGCTCCCTGAGACGGAGGCCATGTCCCAGTACATTCAGGAGAATCTGGCAAGAGGGTTCATTAGGAAGTCGGTGTCACCAGCAGGGGCAGGGTTCTTCTTTGTGCAAAAGAAGAACGGAGAATTACGTCCATGCATTGACTACAGGGGTCTTAACGCCATCACCGTCAAGAATAAGTACCCGTTGCCCCTAATCTCTGAGCTCTTTGATAGGCTCCGAGGAGCAAGAGTATTTACCAAGCTTGATCTACGTGGTGCCTATAACCTAATTCGCATCCGTGAGGGGGACGAGTGGAAGACAGCTTTTAATACCAGGGATGGGCATTACGAATACCTGGTGATGCCCTTCAGGCTCTGTAATGCTCCCGCTGTTTTCCAAGACTTTGTCAATGATATCTTCCGGGATATGCTCTCCACCACTGTAGTAGTCTATCTGGATGATATTCTCATCTTTTCACCAGATATAGACTCTCACCGGAGGGATGTCAACAAAGTCTTCGACCTCTTATGGGCAAACCCCCTCTATGCCAAGCTGGAGAAATGTGTGTTTGAGCAGGAGTCCTTACCTTTTCTGGGCTATATCATCTCTGCCCAGGGTGTTGTGTTACGGTAGCTGAGGAGTGCAGGTAAAAAAGGAAATACACCAGAGCAGTTGGAATCTATGAGATTGCAGTACCCTGACTAACCACCACAACTAGAGGCAGCCGTGGAGCGTTCCTACGATGGTCCTAGACGCCTCGTCACAGCCTGAGAAACTAACTACACCTAAAGATAGAAATAGGAAAGCTATCTGCCCCGGAGCAGAACCCCAAAGATAATAGAAAGCCCCCAAACATGTAATGGCGGTTAGACAAGAGGAAATACTGACACAGAAAGAAAATAGTATGAGCAAACGCTGGGGCCCAAACTATCTAAATAGAAAAGGACAGGAAGGGTACTTACTGCAATCCCAGAAAACCCTGAAAAACACCAACATACTAATTTCAAAATAACCTGAGATCACACGACCTCTACCACCTAAATTAGTTCTCTGGTGTAACAAAAACAGCAGCCACTGAAAAAACTGCAAAAAGCAAAAGTACAAAACACAGTGGCTGGACTAAACTGAGAGGGCAAAAGCCCCCGGAGGGGACCCAGAAGGCCCCCACAGAAGTGCAGGACAAAATGCAAAAATATAGCAAAAACACAAAATAAGAAATTGTCTTATCTGACAGCAGAAGATGCAGACACGACACAGCAGGCTACAAGGAAACTGGAAAGAAGGATTCAGACCAGAACAATTGATCACCGGCAACCCTGATGGGAAAATGATTCCCTTAAATAAGACCAATCAGTAACACCTGATTCCCAATCCTCACTAGTACCGCTTGTAACCACCAGAGGGAACCTCTGCTCAGAACTCATCTCAAACCCATTCACAACACCAGGGATTGGCTATGGATCCTGCCAAACTACAGGCTGTAATGGACTGGCAAGAACCCCATTCTCTTAAAGCGGTGCAGCGCTTTATGGGGTTCATTAATTATTATCGCCAGTTCATTCCCCATTTCTCGACTTTGGTAGCTCCCTTGGTAGCCCTCACCAAGAAGGGAGCAAATCCCAAGTTGTGGTCTGAGGAGGTCTCCAAGGCGTTCTCTTCCATCAAGTCGCATTTTGCTAGTGCTCCCATATTACATCGCCCTGATGTTGATAAACCGTTTGTTTTAGAGGTGGACGCCTCTTCTGTTGGTGCTGGAGCAGTCCTATATCAAAAGGATGCTCAAGGTCGGAAGCATCCCTGCTTCTTCTTTTCTAAGACCTTTACACCAGCAGAGAGGAATTATTCCATCGGGGACAGGGAGTTGCTGGCTATGAAATTGGCCTTCTCAGAGTGGAGACATCTTCTGGAGGGAGCTCGTTTTCCCTTCCAAGTCTTCACCGACCACAAGAACTTGGTATATTTGCAAACGGCTCAGCGGTTAAATTCTCGCCAGGCCAGATGGTCCCTATTCTTCTCTCGGTTCCATTTCACCCTCTATTTTCTCTCCGGTGAGAAGAATGTTCGGGCCGACGCTCTCTCTCGCTCCTTAGTGTCATCAGAGGAGGAGGATGAGGAGCCTCGGCTTATTGTCCCTGAAGAAAGCCTGAGAACTGTAGCCCAGGTTTCGCTAGAGTCTGTGCCTCCGGGCAAGACTTTTGTGCCCACTAATTTGCGTCCGGAGGTACTCTCTTGGGCACACTCGTCCAGGGTGGGTGGACACTTTGGGGCAAAGAGGACAACTGAGTTATTGGCGAGGACATACCGGTGGCCACATATGGTCCGTGACGTCAGGGAGTATGTTCAGGCGTGTGTCTCCTGCGCCAGGAACAAGTCCCCTCGACAACGGCCAGCTGGGTTACTTTTTCCTTTGCCGGTGGCAGACAGGCCCTGGGAGATGGTCGGGATGGACTTTGTGGTGGGCTTACCCAAGTCTCGGGGTTGCACTATCATTTGGGTGATCACCGACCACTTCTCCAAAATGGTGCACTTAGTGCCGCTACCACGGTTACCTTCTGCACGGGCCTTGGCAGCATTATTTATTAGACACAACTTCCGTCTACACGGTATGCCAGACAAGATTGTCAGCGATCGAGGTCCCCAATTTGCGTCTCGGTTCTGGAGAGAGTTGTGTCATCTACTCTGCATTGAGTTGAAACTCTCCTCTGCATATCATTCCGAGACGAATGGGTTCGTAGAGAGGGCCAACCAGACCTTGGTCACCTACTTGCGACATTTTGTCTCTGCCAGGCAGGATGACTGGGCATCCTTGCTCCCGTGGGCGGAGTTTGCGCTAAACAATGCTGTGGCTGACTCCACCAGACAGACCCCATTCCTCTTAAATTACGGCCAGCATCCGCGGGTACCGGTGCCCATGCCCGTCGCTTCCGCTGACTCCAGGGTGGCAGACTGGGCTGTGGAGGCACGGGACATATGGGACCGCACCCAGGATGCCATTCAGGCTTCCAAGGAAAGGATGAGGTCTTCTGCCGATGCCCATCGGCGTCCCGCTCCGACATTTTCTCCTGGCGACCTAGTGTGGCTCTCCGCCCGAAACATCAGGCTACGGGTGGAATCCACTAAGTTGGCACCCCGCTATTTGGGTCCCTTCAAGGTTCTCGAGCAGGTAAACCCTGTGGTTTACCGTTTGGCCCTTCCGCCTCACCTTGGTATCTCCGACACCTTCCATGTGTCCCTCCTAAAACCCGTGGTCATCTCCCGGTTGCCTGAGTCATCTGCCGGGACGTCGGGTTCGTCTTCGGACGACTACGAGGTGAATGCCATTGTTGGGTGCAAGGTGGTACGAGGCAAAAAATTTTATTTGGTGGATTGGAGGGGTTATGGGCCTGAGGATAGGTCCTGGGAGCCTGCCGAGCATGTTCACGCTCCGCAGCTCATCGCTGCCTTTGAACGCAGCGAGGCCCAGAGAAGGGGGGGCCCTAGGAGGGGGGTAATGATAGGGTTCGAGTTCCCGCTGCTGCACAAGGGGGTCTCGAACCAGCTCCGCTGCGGTCTCCCATTCATCTCCGGCCGCAGTGGAGCCTGCTCTGCAGAGACGTCGGTCCAAGGTCTTGCCCACTCCAGTACTGTGCAGTGACTTGCTGCTGCCTTTCCTGGATCTGCTATTATAGCCAGTGCTGGAGCAGACGTCTTTGGGACAAAGTCCTGCGTTTTCCCTTCTGAGCATGCCCAGAGTGAGATCTCTCATTGGAGATCAGGGGTTACATGCTCAGGTGCTGCGGCAGCTCCTATTGGTCCGCCAGGAAGGCCCTGTTACTACTGGTGTTCTGGAGCAAGTTTCATTGGTCCTTGTTTCTGGCAGGTCCTGTAGCTGTTGCTATAAAAGGGTAGCATGGCTGGGCCGCCATGCGCTAATATCAACCATTGTATGCTATGCGCCAGTGTGGTCATGCGTGTGTGTGGTTAGGGACCCGGCTGAAATAAGCCACTAGAATACCGACTTAATCGGTGAGGAGTTTGGTGTGCTAGCTGGTCAGGGTCGGCGTCCTAGATGCCCTAGATTACCGGCATAACCGGTGAGGAGTTTTGATTGCCGTATTCAGGGTCTGGCGTTCAGACGCCATAGATTGCGGGTGACTCCCGCGAGGACATTAGACATTAGCACATGATCACGCTTTATGTACGCTTAGCACTTAACTGTGTACCTGAGAGCCTGACAGGACACAGCACTTTTCCTCAGCGGCCCTGTGACGTAACAGGGTTCGCTTTCAACGCTAGACAGCGCCCTAGCGTGTTTTCTTTGCGACTCAGTTGTGTTTAGTGAGTTCGCACACATCGCCATATAGCGCTGCGGCTCTCCTTCTAGCGCTCTGTGGAGCAACAGAGTTCGCACTTATTGCCACAGCGCGTTACGGCATTTATGTTGGCGACTCTGCGGGATAACAGAGTTTGCTTCTTACGCCATTTTACTAGCAGCAGGTTCCGCCTGCACGGTGGACCCCGGGCTGCGAACGCACCTCTCTACTTCATATATTTGGTGCGTTCCGCAGACCCTAACACATTGTATGTAGTTATTAGGCCACAGCATAAATTTCAAAGGAAGAAATTTGTCATCTCACAGATTGACAAGCACGTCAATATTCTGAACCATCAGGCCGCCTAACGGTAATTTAACAACATGTATGTTAGTCTTCAGGACATGCACACATGGTGTTAAAAAATCCAGCCTCCTCCAACCCCTTCAGCTGGCAATTCCATCTCCAAAATTGGGGCATTTCTCACACCAATATCTCCCGTTATGTAATATTCTGAACCATCAGGCCGCCTAACGGTAATTTAACAACATGTATGTTAGTCTTCAGGACATGCACACATAGTGTTAAAAAATCCAGCCTCCTCCAACCCCTTCAGCTGGCCATTCCATCTCCAAAATTGGGGCATTTCTCACACCAATATCTCCCGTTATGTAAGCTAATTAACATGATAGTGCCTGATGGAGCAGAAAATACAACATTTGGGTAAGTATAACGGCTACATAGATAAATCCATAAAGAAGATGAAGCCACCTGTGGAGATACTTGATCTTGCTGAGGACATGGCCACTTTTTAAGGGCTAGTTACACACATAGGTGGTGTTGAGAAATTCCCAAATGTGTCTCTCTGAAGTCAATAGTTGCAGATTGTGCCATCGTCCTTTTCATCTATTGATGAGACATTTTCATTGTCTGATAAAAGTACTTCAGCTTTAGGAAGTTAAATTCATCTTTCTAAAACTTGATCTTGCGGAAGGAAGGATCATTCTTTAAGAGGTAAGGACAAATGTTATTGTCCAGAACCTACTAAATATGTCACACCACAGTCCAACTTTTCTGTATTGCACCACTATTATTTTTTGCCATTGGTCGATCCATATTTCATATATCTTATCAATGGACCCGATTTATCTTCTTTCCACCAAAAGGTTCCATTCTGTGCCACATTGTATGTAATTATTAGGCCACAACATAAATTTCAAAGGAAAAAATTTGCCATCTCACAGATTGACAAGCACGTAAATATTCTGAACCATCAGGCCGCCTAACGGTAATTTAACAATATGTATATTAGTCTTCAGGACATGTACACATGTGTTAAAAAATCCAGCCTCCTCCAACCCCTTCAGCTGACCATTCCATCTCCAAAATTGGGGCATTTCTCACACCAATATCTCCCGTTATGTAAGCTAATTAACATGATAGTGCCTGATGGAGCAGAAAATACAACACTTGGGTAACTATAACGGCTACATAGATAAATCCATAAAAAAGATGAACGCATCTGTGGAGAACTTGATCTTGCTGAGGACATGGCCACATTTTAAGGGCTAGTTACACACATAGATGGTGTTGAGAAATTCTCAAATGTGTCTCTCTGAAGTCCAATAGTTGCGAATTGTGCCATCGTCCTTTTCATCTATTGATGAGACATTCTTTATTGTCTGATCAAAGTACTTCAGCTTTAGGGAAGTTAAATTCATCTTTCTAAAACTTGATCTTGTGGAAGGAAGGATCATTCTTTAAGAGGTAAGGACAAAATGTTATTGTCCAGAACCTACTAAATATGTCACACCACAGTCCAACTTTTCTGTGTTGCGCCACTATTATTTTTTGCCATTGGTCGATCCATTTTTCATATATCTTATCAATGGACACCATTTATCTTCTTTCCACCAAAAGGTTCCATTCTGTGCCACATTGTATGTAATTATTAGGCCACAGCATAAATTTCAAAGGAAATTTGCCATATCACAGATTGACAAGCACTATGTTAGGATTTGAACCTGTGATCCATGGCTTGCTGGTCTGTTCCCTTGCTGTGGAGCTATTTCGGAACTTGAATAACTTCAGCCTGAAACCATATGAACTTCGTCTGGGATAGAGATTATCACCTGCCCTGCTGATTGTTCCCGCCCTGATTAAGACTGATTGGACCTGCTATATATACCTGGCCCTGTGCAGCTTCCTGTTGCTGAGTATATTGTGGTGCTCAGTCTAACTGAGTGAAGCATTATCTGAGCTCCTGATCTGGAAGGTGTTCTGCTGACATCTTTCTGCCTCTTGTGGAAACTCTGCTGTTCCTACCTCCAACTCTATTCACCTAAACGGACTTGGTGCTTGTGTGTGATCTCGGCCGGCCCGTGCTCGGGCGGGCTCCGGCATCTGCCAACATAGCGAACCACCACCGCCATATACGGCACTTCCAGAAGTCCTTCCTTGGTCCGCTCACCTGCACACTTCTGCTCCGGCCACTGACTTCCAGTCCTGTATCGCCAGTAACGTGACAGAATACTCAGCCTCTCAAAAATGGAGGCCGCTGGAGCAGAAACTTTGGAAACACGTGTCAGAAAACTGCAGGGTGCAATGTCCAGTTTGCACACCGAACAGGTGAATGGAAAAGCACGGATGGACGCATTTATTGCACAAAGCGATCATAATGTCCAGAACCACCAACAAGCTATCCAAGATCTGCAGAATGCAGTACAAGTGTTGACTGCTCGAATTACCCAGCAAGAAGGACAAGCTTCCGTCTCAGCGTCTGCCACGCCCCCCAAGCTACCACCTTTGCGTTTTGGTGGTGATCGAGATAAATTTCGTGGATTTTTGAATCAATGTTACCTGTTCTTCGATACACATGCTAATCAGTTTCCGACTGATAGGTCAAAGGTGCTATGCATCATTATGCTGTTAACCCACAAAGCAATCGCTTGGGCTAATCCTCTGATTGAGACTCGGGACGCACGTTTAGACAATCTGAACGAGTTTATTCGAGCGATGCAGCAGATGTTTGATGACCCAAACCGTGCAGCTACTGCTGAATCAACGTTGCTGGCATTACGACAAGGCAAACGCCCCGTCGCAGAGTATGCTATGGAGTTTAGGAGGTGGGCCGTTGACACTGAATGGAATAATGCAGCAAAAGTATCTTTCTTTAAAAGAGGACTTTCTAGTGCAGTAAAGGACGAACTTGCCCGTGGAGAGACCCCTTCGGATCTGGATGGTTTCATCAAGCATTGCATCCGGGTTGACACCCGTCTGTCTGAATGACGACAAGAGAAGTGGACCTCCATGAATCGTTCAACTAACTCGTATAACTCCTCCTTGCCATCGGTCACTAAAGAAGTGCCTAGCCGGAATGTCCGAGATACAGAACGAGAGCCAATGCAAGTGGATGCGATCCAGAGACGAACGAGTGCAGAACGAAGAGAACAGAGATTTAAAGAGAATCTATGTCTGTACTGCGGGGAAGCGGGACATTTTCTTATTAACTGTCCAAGTCGTCCCACAAACCGTTCAAGAAAAATGGTGGCGGCTATAATGGATCCTGATTCATCCGACGAGGAGTCTTCCATCTCAGAGACTGATTATGCTAAAGACGAGATCCAGTCCATATCATCCATAGTTCCACCTACCAGGAAGGAGAGCCGTGAATCCCACTATTTTGTAACTATCAAACTGAAGGTTAACTCCCAGTGGATCACTGCATCAGCCATGATCGACTCTGGGGCCAGCGGGATGTTCATGGATTCTGCATTTGCTCAAAATCATGGCATAGACATGCAGAAAAGACGTTCACCTATTGTGATGGAGACGGTAGATGGATCTCCACTGAATTCGGGGCCAGTGGATCATGAGACAGGACCTTTGGAGATCTATATTGAGCCGCAGCATCGTGAGATGTTGACATTCCTAATTATTTCTTCTCCACATTTTCCCATCATTTTAGGTTTGCCCTGGTTGCAGAAGCACAATCCTATCATCGATTGGGAGATGAAAAAGATCAGTTTCCCCGAAAAGGAAGTTCAGACGGAGGTTCCAAGCGAATCCACATTAGAAGCAGTTCAGAATCCAGAATTGCTTCAGCTACCAGCGGTGTATGAAGATTTCTTGGATGTCTGTGACAAGAAGGGAGCGGATACACTTCCCCCGCATCGACCATACGACTGCCCAATAGAATTACTCCCGGGGGCGGCTATACCGTTTGGAACTATCTACCCTTTAGCGGGTCCTGAACTGAAGGCTCTTAAAGAATTTATTGATGAAAACCTAAGCAAAAAATTTATTCGTTCATCATCCTCGCCCGCTGGAGCCCCTATATTCTTTGTCAGAAGAAGGATAAAACATTACGCCCAGTAGTGGACTACAGGGAGCTTAATAAAGTCACGGTAAAAAACTGTTATCCTCTACCGTTGATCCCGGAACTCCTAGAAAGAGTACAAAGTGCGAAGATCTTCACTAAGTTAGATTTACGTGGGGCATACAATTTAGTACGTATAAAGCCTGGAGATGAATGGAAAACGGCCTTTCGTACCCGATACGGACACTTTGAAAGTCTAGTGATGCCCTTCGGACTCGCTAATGCTCCAGCTACCTTCCAGCACCTGGCAAATGATATTTTCCGAGACCTGTTGGATCAGTTCATGGTCGTTTATCTAGATGACATCCTGATCTTTTCAAACTCTATGGAGGAACATCAGACGCACGTAAGACAAGTGCTACAACGGTTAAGGGAGAATTCATTATATATTAAATTAGAAAAATGTGAGTTCCATCGAGAAGAGATTCAGTTCTTGGGATACGTCATTTCACCTCAAGGATTACGGATGGATGCTAAGAAAACGCAAGCTATCACCGAGTGGTCTATCCCTAAAAATGTGAAAGAAGTTCAGCGTTTTGTGGGGTTCGCCAACTTTTACAGACGCTTTATTAAGAATTTTTCAGAAATCGTGCTACCCATCACGCAATTAACAAAAAAAGGAGCAAAATTCATCTGGACACCCCAAGCTCAAGAAGCGTTCTCTCGTTTAAAAACGAAATTCACAACGGCTCCCATATTACGCCATCCTGACCCTGAATTGGCTTTTATCATCAAGGTGGGCGCTATCCTTTCTCAGAGGACAGGGGAAAAGAAGTTGCTGCATCCATGTGCATTTTTCTCACAACGTATGTCTGTAGCCGAGAAGAACTATGACGTGGGAAATAAAGAATTTCTCGCCATCATATCAGCATTTAAAGAGTAGAGACATCATCTCCAAGGGGCTGCACAACAAATTTTGGTGTTGACCGATCATCGCAATCTAGAGTTTATCAGGTCTGCAAAATGCCTCTCTCCTCGGCAGACTCGTTGGAGTCTGTTTTTGAATCAATTCAATTTTGTAATTTCATATCGACCAGGCTCCCGTAACAAGAAAGCAGACGCATTATCCAGAATGTTTTCAAGCGAAACTAATCTTGTAACAACACCCAAACCCATTGTGGCAGATACTAAGATCTTGGGAGTAATACATGATGGAGATTTGCTGGAAGATTTGAAGGCAGCATATGAAACAGACTCGTTTCTATCACATCCATCAGGGGACGTGCATCTGCTTTTTAAAAATCAAGTATGGACTGATGGTCGACGACTATATGTACCAGAAGCAGCTCGGTTAAGAGTCCTACAACTAGTGCACGATTCTAAAATTGCAGGACACAAAGGGACACAGAAAACGCAGGAGTTTTTGTCACGTTTCTTTTGGTGGCCGAACTTTCAAGAAGACGTGAAGAAGTATGTTAATTCCTGTGACATCTGTGCCAGATATAAGACTCCACGTGCATCCCCTATGGGACTATTGCAGCCTCTCACCATTCCAACACGACCATGGGGATCAATTTCAATGGACTTTATTGTAGATCTACCAGAGTCCAAGGGAAAAACATCCATTCTGGTAGTAGTGGATCGACTTACGAAAGCAGCGCATTTCATCCCGTGTTCAGGTCTACTTTCAGCAAAAGATACAGCTGATCTTATAATTTGCAATGTTTTTCGCCTCCACGGAGTGACGGATGAAGTCGTTTCAGATTGAGGTGTGCAATTTACATCTAAATTTTGGCGCAGTTTATGCTCGGCACTAGACATCAAAGTACGACTGTCAACCGCTTACCATCCGCAATCTAACGGCCAGACAGAACGTACAAATCAGACGCTGGAGCAGTATCTTCGTTGTTATATTTGCCATCTGCAAAACGACTGGGTGGATCTGCTGCCATTTGCGGAATTCTCATATAATAATTCACAGAATGCCTCTACGAAACAGACGCCATTTTTTGCAAATCTGGGATATCACCCAAACATCCTTCCCAAAAATCCTGTGGCACCATTAATACCAGCAGTCGCAGAAAGAATCTCTCTGCTACAGCAAAATCTGAATGTTCTGAAAGACACTCTAAAGGAAGCTCAGGAGAAATATAAAAAAGCGGCCGACAGGTATCGGAGACCCACTCCCACGTTTAGGATTGGAGATCGAGTGTGGTTATCCACTAAGAATTTGAAATTGAAGATTCCTTCTCCTAAATTAGGACAAAAATTTGTGGGACCATACAAGATCAGTAAAATTGTGAGTCCATTGGCCGTACGTCTACAGCTACCAACATCAATGAAGATTCATCCTGTGTTTCATGTGTCGTTGTTGAAAGCCGCCACAGCCAATCCATTTCCAGAACGATCCCCTTCGCCTCCCGATGCAATTGAAGTGGACGGACAGGAGCAGTTTGTGGTGGAAAAGATCTTGGATTCCCGAATACACAGAAATCGTTTGCAATATTTAATCAAATGGCAGGGCTACGACACGGAGGAAAATTCATGGGAACCAGTAAGCAACATCAATGCTCCTCGTTTGATTAGACAATTTCACCAGCGGTATCCTGCAAAACCTGGACGAGTTGCGTCCAGAGGCCGCCGTTAAGAGGGGAGTATTGTTAGGATTTGAACCTGTGATCCATGGCTTGCTGGTCTGTTCCCTTGCTGTGGAGCTATTTCGGAACTTGAATAACTTCAGCCTGAAACCATATGAACTTCGTCTGGGATAGAGATCATCACCTGCCCTGCTGATTGTTCCCGCCCTGATTAAGACTGATTGAACCTGCTATATATACCTGGCCCTGTGCAGCTTCCTGTTGCTGAGTATATTGTGGTGCTCAGTCTAACTGAGTGAAGCATTATCTGAGCTCCTGATCTGGAAGGTGTTCTGCTGACATCTTTCTGCCTCTTGTGGAAACCCTGCTGTTTTCACCTTCACCTAAACGGACTTGGTGCTTGTGTGTGATCTCGGCCGGCCCGTGCTCGGGCGGGCTCCGGCATCTGCCAACATAGCGAACCACCACCGCCATATACGGCACTTCCAGAAGTCCTTCCTTGGTACGCTCACCTGCACACTTCTGCTCCGGCCACTGACTTCCAGTCCTGTATCGCCAGTAACGTGACACACTAGTGTTGAGCATTCCGATACTGCAAATATCGGGTATCGGCCGATATTCGCTGTATCGGAATTCCGATTCCGAGTACCGATATTTTCGTCATATCGGATACCGGAATCGTAATTGTCCTGTCACTGTCAGTGTCCGTCGGTCGGGTCTGTCAGGAGTCAGCGGCACTTACCCGGCAGAAGATCTCCGGTGGTCTCGTCCTGGACTGCTTTGATGGCCGCCATCCTCTTCTCCCTGGCGGTCACATGCAGTTTCTCGTGATAACTGCAGTGACTGCTGGGTAATCGCGGCCGTAAAGCAGTCCGATGACGTCACGCGGACAGCGGAGCTATCAAAGCTGATCGTCTGCCCGCTGGGATGGTATAGGGTTGCCTTAGGAATCATGGTCGCAGATGTAGAAGAACTGGTATCGTACTGGGAAAAAAACTGGGTTTTAACCTTTTTGGACTCATCGGACTCCCCTTATTACCGTGCCACCTTACAGGCAGTGGGAGAGCGGGTAAAGGCACAATGGACATCTTGATGCGCCAAATGTGGGCTGCTGTAGCCTGGTATACATTTAAAAATCTGGCCTTGACAGTCTTTAATGGCCGCGCAGTCTGCATTTTACTGGCTGGTACAAAAATAAGGGACCCCCACGCCATTTTTTTTCGAGGGATCCCTATTTTTGTTACCAGCCAAGCTAAGAGACTGCTGTGCTGTTTTCGCTGGCTCATGTTGTTATTGAACCTCAGGTTTACGCGGTACAGGAAATGTGGACGATCAGGTTTATGACGTCTCTATCATTTTCATCAGGGTATGCGTGACATGCGTGATCCTTTTCCAGTTTCCTCCCCAAATATGGAGACTGCATGTGTGGCTGCTCCTCTGCTAATCAGCTCAGGTCAGGACTGCTTACGGCTGAAACATGGCCCTTTTTCAGTCTTTTGTGCAATATAACTTCTTTGCAATCCATTTTGTTAACCATGAAACAGACTGCTGTGGCCTGGTATTATCAACTGGCAAGTCCATGGATCTTGTGGGGCGTCCTCCTTAACATGGGACCCCACCCAATTTTTTTCGACGGGATCCCCTATTTTGTTAACCAGCCAAGATAAGCAGACTGCTGTGGCCTGGTATTATCAGCTGGCAAGCAGGTCGGATGAGCCACCGGGACACCGAGAGAAACTCCGGTGGGCCCCAGCTCCTGCGTGGTGGCCCTGATTTGAAAGGATAGGTCGCTGGGCAGAGGGGCGGTGGCCTGGGCCCCGCGCTCTGAGGGGGCCCACCCGGAGCTACGCTACAGTAACTGTATCGGCGTGCTGTGAACGCCGATAGTTACATTCTGCGGCAGAGCAGGGAGAATCGCTCTCCCTGCTCTGCCGCTCGGAAGCTATGGGGCCTGAACAGGCGGTGGGGGGGGCCCGTTGCCAGCAGTGGGCCCCCCACCCGTCATCGGAGGGTCAGCTGTATCGGCATCCAGCTGTATCGACATCTCAGCGTCTGACAGCGGGCGCCGGCAGGTGACGTCATCGCGCCCACTGTCAGACGCTGAGAGGGAGAACAGTGAGCAGCACAGGAGCCGGGAGGTGAGTATTGTTTTTTTTTTTTAATGGGGGTGCATTATACTACAGAGGCTGTATATGGGGGGTGCATTATACTACAGAGGCTCCATATTGGGGTGCATTACACTACAGAGACTCCCTATGGGGATGCATTATACTACAGAGGCTGCCTATGGCGGTGCATTATAATATAGCGGCTGCCTATGGTGGTGCATTATATTATAGACTCTGCCTATGGGGGTTTATTATAATATAGAGGCTGCCTATGGGGGTGCTTTATACTATTGTAAGCTTTTCAGGGGATATAGCTCTGGGATCGCCGTCCTGGTAGACGGAATGGCATAGAAACAGTTAATTCAGACAGCAGTTCTGGTGAAAACTGGCCGCAACCAGCTTTATTAAAGTCCACAGCAAACAGAAGGTGATAAAAACAAATCATAAACAGAAAACCTAAGCCCCACGGCTACTCACTTCACACAGGTAGAATTCCCTTACTATCAGGGACCAGACTCTAACAGCCTGGGCCAAAACAACACATTATATTCAGCATTTACCAGCATGGAGTTTCACAGAGTCTCCTCTTTGTGTCTGAAGGCACCTTCAACGTCCAGACTTGAGAGAGCTCCCCTCCTATTTAGTAGTTACCAGCATGGATTTTCACAGAGACTACTCCTGTGTCCGGGGTACATCGAGCACCCAGACTGAGACAGCTCATACTCCTGGAGACTCCTTCTTGTGCCTGGACTCCTTGTCCAGACTAAGCGAGCTCTCTGTCTGTGTTCGCAGACACCTACTTCTGGTCTCCTAATTAACAGCTGAGTGGTTTCAGGCCTGAGCTGCAAGTGTGTACTGAATGTAAGGTGTAGTGACCTTTCTCTACCACTAGGTTTATAAAGCCATACATTTCCCTTATACCAGTCAGCAAAGTATCTAGGTGAAATGTACACCCCATTCAACACACATACTCTCACTGTCTCACATATCCCCCCCCTCTTCTCCAGACCGGAGGGCTGGTCATCCAGACCGGAGGGCTGGTCAACAATCCAAAAGAGACAGTGAACTCTGGACCAGTCATGGCCCTCATCAGCTTCATCTTCACTACTGTCATCTGTATCTTCACCTGAGCCATAGCCAACATCAGCTTTCTCTTCATCTGAAGCATCCGCACTACCCTGTACCCTCCCAGGCCTATGCTCTCTGCGGGCCTCGGGTATCCTGCACGGTTTCATCTTGACCTTAGGGCCGGGCTCAGTTTCGATATAGTGCCTGGCCAGAGAAGTACGACCCGGCACATCAGAACACTTCTGCTGACTCTTCCTCAGAAACTCACGTACCTCCTGTCCTTGGTGCACTGACCATGTGTCACCAACTATCACAGAAGGTATAGGGGGTTTTTCACTTTTCTCTAGTTCCCCTTGAACCCTCTTTAGCACATCTATTTTCTTGAATATCGGTTGACTCATAAAGTCTATTTCACAGACCTTAAGCTCCTCTGCCATGGTCTCTGACCATTTTAAGCTACACTGTTCAAATGATTGGGACTGTAGAAGGAGCTGATCGTTTTTCTTTTGCAGTACACATAATTCATCCGCTAAGTCTCCAGCTGAATTGTAATGTTCTACTGTGACAACAGCATTCTTATATAGAGCCTTAGACTTATTGAGCAGCATTTGCTCTTGCAACGAAGAGATTCCCTGTATCCTTCCTTTTACTTCATTGACCTTCTCACGAAGATGCTCATGGCCTTCATCACACTCCTTCATCACAGTTTGGAGTTTTTTCTGAGAAGTCATCAATTCACCTGGTACCTGTTGGACGTCTTTTATGTCTTCGGCCCCTTCTTCAGGCTCTTCTGGTAGAACATGCTCAGAAGCCCTACCGTCAGTCTTACATTCTACCTCTTCAGTCACATCATTATGGTCTCCAATATTTCCATTTATTCCGGCTTTCAAGTTCTCCTTGATAGCTGCATCTGTATACTCAGAACCCGCCGGATTCTTCTCTTCCACCACGTTCTGCATCCCATCTGAGCTCCCGTGTGTCTGCAGCGGCAACGGAGTGACACATCGCTTTTCCCATTTGTTGGGACGTGGCTCCGATGTAGACTCCATGAAAGTGCGCTTGAGCTCACCAATGCCAGCCTGATGTCTCAAAATCTCATCTTGTGATTTATCCAGATCCTTGGTGTCACTCGGGAACACCGCTGGGGCTCCGGGCGCCGAACTTCCAGCCTGAGCTTCACGAGTTGCAGCTACTGATCCGAACCGTAACCCGTCCACGCCGCTGTCTTTGGCAGAAACAGATTCCTGGACATAGTCAGTCCCCATATCTTCAGTCTTGTTCCTCACAGCTTCACTTGAGACCTCAGCTTCTGATGAGGCATCTGTCTTGGTGACTACCACTTCTATGGCTCCTTCCACCTCTGCAGCATCTCCCTCAGAGTCCCTGGCATGATGCAGATCCACACCACACGTCGACAACTTCCCACTTCCAACAGCCTCCACTTGTGCTGTGTTCAGTCTCAGAGTCCTGCCTTCAAAGCTCAGCTCACCTCCTTTCACCTTAGTCTTCGCCAGAGAACCGGCCAACTGTAAAACATCTTCAGATGTCATCTTCTGTCCGGCTGTAAGGTCAGCATCAGCTTTCTTCTCAGGACTCTCAACCTCCTCTGCTACCATGCCTTCCTCATTTGCACTGGTTGCTTTATTGTCATCAGATGATTCACTATCACTACCACTATCCCTGTCTGACCCCTTTTTCTCAGCCACATCCGGCTCACTTTCAGGGTTATACAATTCATTCTCATTCACATCCTGATCTGGAACCTTAGTTAACATGTCATCCACAACATTAACTTCACCATCTGGTCCCTCAAGTATGTGACTATGTGACAACCCCAGCACTATACTTCTATATAGCTCAGGTACTAGGAGCTGACTCACGACCTCTCCCTGGACTTCAGTGTCCCTATACAATAGGTTATTGTCCATGGCAGCATGAGGAAACCTCTCCTCAGAGCCAGGCTCTTGGGAAACCTCATTTAGAACCCTTATATTTTCCTGTGCCGTTTTAAGAGTGGGGTCTCGCCATTGTTCAGTCTCAAAATTGTCACAGGACACAGGTAAGTCAGGGACACTCGGTTCCCGAGAACCACCATCCTCGTCTCCCACCATCACCTGCAAAGGAATTTCATCTCTATCACAGTCATCATCACTATCAATATCATTATCATGATTATGATCAGTATCATCATCACTATCATGATCATCATCATTATCATTATCAGCATCAGCATCATTATCATGGTCATCATCATCATCATTATCATTATCATCATCATTATCACATAAGTTTAACGGCCCACTAGCATTGTGTTCCGCCCCTCGGGACTGCGCACCCTCAGTAGGAGCTTCATCACACTGTCCAACAGAATCATTTTTCCCCCAGAGATCCTTAGATCAGGGAAAGTCATTACCCAACATGACGGGGTGCACCAGGTTCTTCACTACCCCCACTTCACATGAAACCTCCCCGCGTTTGGGGACCAAGTCCACGGCAGTCTCTGGGTAGACTTTGGTGTCTCCATGGATGCACACCACACTCAGGTGTTTATCAGGGATGAAGTCCCTATCAATCAGGCTGTCCCATACGGAAGTCACTGGACTCTCTGAGTCCAAGAGGGCCTGTGCTGGGCAGTCATTTACAACCTCCGGGGACACCTGTGGTCCAGTCTCTTCGGCTGAGGTGGACACACACACAGGTTCTGCGCAGGGAGAGAGGGACCTGCCAACATCACAGGACAGAGGCTCCCCCTCTATTGGACAGTTGGCTGCAATTTCACGACATCTCCAACACTGTCCATCACACTTTCCCACCCATATGTCCCCTCGGGCCTGAACCCGTCTGTCAGCATACCCCATGTCCCCAACAGCTGGAACGCTCTTACCGGGAGAGTTCGGCGTCCAGGAACTCCGAAGTGACGACCTCTCAGACGGCTGGTCACGGAGGCAGTCTTTGGTGGCCAAGGCCCTCTCCATCAGGCTGACCAGACGATTGGCGTCCTGGTGGTCTCGTTGTCCGACCTCCGGCTGTACCTTAGGAGTACGTGCCGGGTGTAGCGGTCCACTATCACCTCCTTGATCCCATGAGCAGGGTTGCCGACGGCAGACTCCCAACTGCATCTCCAGTCATGGACTCCCCTGGCACGGACTGCCACCGTAACACCCAGCCGGGTAAGAATCTCCGCTTTCAGCTTGGCATAGTCTTGGCTGTCCTGCTCGCTCAGGTCAGCACAGGCCCTTTGGGGTTCTCCAGTCAGATAGGGTGCGACCATCATGGCCCATTCAGATAGGGGCAGATTCTCCTTCTCTGCCAGTCCCTCAAACCTAGTGAGACATGCCTCCACATCGTCACGAGGTGTCATCTCATAGAATCATAGAATCATAGAATGGTAGAGTTGGAAGGGACCTCCTGGGCCTTCTGGTCCAACCCCCTGCTCAAAGCAGGATTCTCTAAATCATCCCAGACAGATGTCTATCCAGCTCTGTTTGAAGACTTCCATTGAAGGAGAACTCACCACCTCTTGTGGCAGCCTGTTCCACTCATTGATCACCCTAACTGTCAAAAAGTTTTTTCTAATATCTAATCTGTGTCTCCTCCCATTCAGTTTCATCCCATTGCTTCTAGTCTTTCCTTGTGCAAATGAGAATAAAGATGATCCTTCTACAATGTGACAGCCCTTGAGATATTTGTAGACAGCTATTAAGTCTCCTCTCAGTCTTCTTTTTTGCAAGCTAAACATTCCCAAATCCTGCAACCGTTCCTCATAGGACATGGTTTGCAGACCGGTCACCATTCTGGTGGCTCTTCTCTGAACTTGTTCCAGTTTGTTGATGTCTTTTTTAAAATGTGGTGCCCAAAACTGGACACAGTATTCCAGATGAGGTCTGACCAAAGAGGAGTAGAGGGCAATAATGACCTCACGTGATCTAGACTGTATGCTTCTGTTGATATATCCTAGAATTGCATTTGCCTTTTTTGCTGCTGCATCACACTGTTGACTCATGTGAAGTCTGTGATCAATTAGTATACCCAAGTCTTTTTCACATGTGCTGTTACTTAGCCCTATTCCTCCCATTTTGTATATGCTTTTTTCATTTTTATTGCCCAGATGTAGTACTTTGCATTTTTCCCTGTTAAAATCCATTCTGTTAGTTGCTGCCCACTGCTCCAGTTTATGTATATCTTTTTGAATCCTCTCTCTCTCTTCTCTAGTATTAGCTACCCCTCCTAGCTTTGTGTCATCAGCAAATTTGATCAGTTTACCCTCAATTCCTTCATCTAAATCATTGATAAAGATGTTGAACAATACAGGGCCCAAAACAGAGCCTTGTGGTACCCCACTTGAGACATTCTTCCAACTGGATGTGCAGCCATTTACAACCACTCTTTGGGTCCGATCACTAAGCCAGTTATGAATCCACCTAACAGTTGCCTTGTCCATTCCATACTTAGTCATTTTTTCAATAAGGATTGTGTGAGATACTTTGTCAAATGCTTTGCTGAAGTCAAGATATACTATATCTACAGAATTTCCCTGATCCACCCAGTCAGTGATTCTGTCATAGAAGGAAATTAAGTTAGTCTGACATGACTTATTAGTTACAAACCCATGCTGACTCTGTTTAATCACTTCATTCTTATCCAGGTACTTGCATACATGTTCTTTAATAATTTGTTCAAAGATCTTTCCTGGTATAGAAGTCAGACTCACCGGCCTGTAGTTCCCTGTGTCCACCTTCTTCCCCTTTTTGAAGATAGGAACAACATTTGCTCTTCTCCAGTCTTCTGGGACTTCTCCTGTTCTCCAAGAATTTTCAAAGATTATGGACAGTGGTTCAAGAATTTCTTCTGCTATCTCCTTCAGTACCCTGGGGTGTAATTCATCTGGACCTGGAGACTTGAATTCATTTATGTTAGATAAGTGTTTCCTCACTGTCTTTCTGTATATAGATATCCTGGATTCTTCTATTCCTTTAATAGGACAGTGAAGATCAGTTGATGTTACATTTCCTTTCTGAGAGAAAACAGATGCAAAATAGGAATTTAAAAGTTCAGCCTTCTCAACATCCTGACTTACCATTTCATCATTTTCATCCTGTAAAAATCCTATAGCATCTTTGACTTTTCTTTTACTTTTGACGTATATTTTTCAGGGACCGTCTTACCGCCTTCTTTACAGCGGACAATGCAGGTGACTTTGCCACATTACTTCGGGACGCGGCACCGAAATCCTTTTTTTGTGCTGCCATCTGCTCAACAAATAACCGGTTATTCTCCTGCTGCTGCTGCAGGAATTGCTGCTGGGCCTGCTGCATGCGCTGCTGGTGCTGCAGGCGCTGCTGCTCCATGCTCTGCTGCATGCTCCGCTGGGCTTGGACCAGGTACTCAACGAGCTCCTCCATACTGCCGGACCTATCTGTCTCAACCACGGCAGTCTTATGTTGCACATTAACTTGCGCCATTTGTTCAAACAGCGCCTCCATACTGTCATCCATGCTGTCAGACTTCTCTGTCTCAACGTCAGTCTTCACTCAAGACATACACACTCCACAGTCTTTTCCACAGAAAATTCAGCCTTGCTGTGCAGACTTTTTTTTTTTTTTTCTTCTTTGCAAAGTCTATTAGGGCTACTGTCTCTTTAACCCCTTCCCGACCTTTGACACAGCGTATGCGTCATGAAAGTAGGTGCCAATCCGACCTATGACGCATACCCTGCGTCATGAAAGGATCGCGTTCCTGCGGGCCTGGAGACCGGGGTCACTCAAAGGTCACCCGACCCGCAGTTACAGGACCCTTTGTGCTTCACCACAGGGGGGTTGGCTTAACCCCCCCGTGGCCACGATCGCTCTGATTGGCTGTTAAAAGTGGAACAGCCAATCAGAGCAATCTGTAATATTTCACCAATTTAATTGGTGAAATATTACAATCCAGCCATGGCCGATGCTGCAATAGCATCTGCCATGGCTGGACACCGAGACCTGACCCCCCCACACGTAGTCACGGCGGCGATCGGCCGCCGCCACCGAAGGATGGCAGCGATCGGTCACCGCCGTCACTAACAGCTCCCCTCCTCCTTTGCTCCGGTGCCCCCACCTTCCGATCCCCCCCCTAACCTTCCGACCACCCTACTCACCTCTCCCGATCCACCGATGTCCCTGGATCGGTCCCGGCGTCCGCCCGGGCCTCTTCATGGGCGCCGCCATCTTGGAAAATGGCGGGCGCATGCGCAGTGCGCCCGCCGGCCGGCGCATGCGCAGTGCGCCCCCCAGTGTCCAAAAATTTATTTTGATCACTGTGATAAACTGTCACAGTGATCAAAATAAAAATAAGTAAATGAACCCCCCCTTTATCATAGGTAGGGACAAATAAAAAAAATAAAGATTTTTTTTTTTTTTCCTATTAGGCCCTGTGCACACGTTGCGGATTTTGCTGCGGATCCGCGGCGTATTTTGCTGCGGATCCGCGGCGGATTTCGCTGCTGATCCGCGGCGGATCAGCAGCGAAAGCAGCCGCGGATGCGCAGCGATATCCGCCGCAGATCAGCAGCGAAAACCGCCGCGGATCCGCAGCAAAATACGCCGCGGATCCGCAGCAAAATCCGCAACGTGTGGCGGATTTCGCTGCGGATCCGCGGCGGATTTCGCTGCTGATCCGCGGCTGATTTCGCTGCTGATCCGCGGCTGATTTCGCTGCTGATCCGCGGCTGATTTCGCTGCGGATCCGCGGCGGATTTCGCTGCTGATCCGCGACTGATTTCGCTGCGGATCCGCAACTGATTTCGCTGCGGATCCGCGACTGATTTCGCTGCTGATCCGCGGCGGATTTCGCTGCTGATCCGCGGCGGATCCGTGGCTGATTTCGCTGCTGATTCGCGGCGGATTTCGCTGCTGATTCGCGGTGGATTTCGCTGCTGATCCGCTGCGGATTTCGCTGCTGATCCGCTGCGGATTTCGCTGCGGATCCGCAGCGGATTTCGCTGCTGATCCACGACTGATTTTGCTGCTGATTCGCTGCGGATCCGCAGCGGATTTCGCTGCTGATCCGCAGCTGATTTCGCTGCTGATCCGCAGCTGATTTCGCTGCTGATCCGCGGCTGATTTCGCTGCTGATCCGCGGCTGATTTCGCTGCTGATCCGCGGCTGATTTCGCTGCTGATCCGCGGCGGATGTCGCTGCTGATTCGCGGCGGATCCGCGGCTGATTTCGCTGCTGATCCACGACTGATTTTGCTGCTGATTCACTGCGGATTTCGCTGCTGATCCGCGGCTGATTTCGCTGCTGATCCGCGGCGGATTTCGCTGCTTGATTCGCTGCGGATCCGGCTGGCTGATTCGCTGCGGATCCGCGGCTGATTTTGCTGCTGATCCGCGGCGGATTTCGCTGCTGATCCGCGACTGATTTTGCTGCTGATTCGCTGCGGATCCGCAGCGGATTTCGCTGCTGATCCGCGGCTGATTTCGCTACTGATCCGCGGCTGATTTCGCTGCTGATCCGCGGCTGATTTCGCTGCTGATCGCGGCTGATTTCGCTGCTGATCCGCGGCGGATTTCGCTGCTGATTCGCTGCAGATCCGCGGCGGATTTTGCTGCGGATCCGCGGCTGATTATCTGCTGATTCATCTGCGCTAGCGGGTATAGCATAACGCGATCGCGTTATGCTATACCGTTACCAGCCGGTCACCGCTACGTGTTGAACGGGCTGGTAAAACGCAATATGAACCCAGCCTTAGGGTTAGAACTAGGGTTAGGGTTAGCATTAGGGTTAAGGTTAGAATTACGGTTAGGGTTGGAATTTGGGTTAGGGTTGGAATTAGGGTTAGGGTTGGAATTAGGGTTAGGGTTGGAATTAGGGTTAGGCTTGTAGTTAGGTTTATGGTTAGAGTTGGGATTAGGGTTAGGGGTGTGTTGGGGTTAGGGTTATGATTAGGGTTTGTATTAGGGTTAGGTGTGTGTAGGGGTTAGGGTTGGGGTTAGGGGTGTGTTGGGGTTACGGTTGGAGTTAGAATTGAGGGGTTTCCACTATTTAGGCACATCAGGGGGTCTCCATACGCGACATGGCGCCACCATTGATTCCTGCAAATTTTGCGTTGAAAAAGTCAAACAGTGCTCCCTTTATTCCAAGCCCCGACGTATGCCCAAACAGTGGTTTATCCCCACATATGGGGTATCAGCGTACTCGGGAAAAATTGCACAACAACTTTGGGGGTTCTAATTTCTCCTGTTAACATTGGGAAAAAAAATTGGGGACTAAAAATTATTTTTGTGGAAAAAAAATGATTTTATATTTTCACGGCTCTGCGTTATAAACTTCTGTGAAGGACTTGGAGATTCAAAGTGCTTATCACACATCTATAGGAGTTCCTTGGGGGATCTAGTTTCCAAAATGGGGTCACTTGTGGGGAGTTTCTACTGTTTAGGCACATCAGGGACTCTGCAAACGTAACATACGCCCGAAGACCATTCCATCAAGTGGGCATTTCAAAACGTCACTACTTCCCATCCGAGCCCCGACGTGTGCCCATACAGTAGTTTTCTCCCACATATGGGATATCAGCATACTCAGGACAAATTGGACAACAACTTTTGGGGTCTAATTTCTCATGTTACCCTTGGGAAAATAAAAAAATTGGGGACTAAAAGATCCTGATTGTGGAAAAAATATGATTTTTTTATTTTCATGCCTGGGCGTTATAAACTTCTGTGTAGCCCTTGGGGGTTCAAAGTGCTCACCACACATCTAGATAAGTTCTTTGCCGGGTCTAGTTTCCAAAATGGGGTCACTTGTGGGGAGTTTCTACTGTTTAGGCACATCAGGGCTCTGCAAACGTAACAAGATGCCCGCAGACCATTCCATCAAGTCGGCATTTCAAAGCGTCACTACATCCCTTCCGAGCCCTGACGTGTGCCCAAACAGTGGTTCCCCCCCCACATATGGGGTACTAGCGTACTCAGGAGAAACTGGACAACAACTTTTGGGGTCCAATTTCTCCTGTAACCATTGTGAAAATAAAAAACAGTGGGCTAAAAAATAATTTTTTGAGAAAAAAAAATGATTTTTTATTTTCGCGGCTCTGCGTTATAAACTTCTGTGAAGCACCTGGGGGTTCAAAGTGCTCACTATGCATCTAGATAAGTTCCTTAGGGCGTCTAGTTTCCATAATGGGGTCACTTGTGGGGGAGCTCCAATGTTTAGGCACACAGGAACTCTCCAAATGCGACATGGCAACCGCTAAATATTCCAGCATATTTTCCATTCAAAAAGTCAAATGGCGCTCCTTCCCTTCTGAGCCCTGCAGTGCGCCCAAACAGTGGTTTATGACCACATATGAGGTATCTGTGTACTCAGGAGAAATTGCCCAACAAATTTTAGGATCCAATTTATACTGTTGCCCATGTGAAAATGAAAATAACTGAGGCTAAAAGAAAATTTTTGTGAAAAAAAAGTACTTTCTTTTATTTACGGATCAATTTGTGAAGCACCTGGGGGTTCAAAGTGCTCACTATGCATCTAGATAAGTTCCTTAGGGGGTCTAGTTTCCAAAATGGGGTCACTTGTTGGGGAGCTCCAATGTTTAGGCACACAGGGACTCTCCAAATGCGACATAGCAACCGCTAAATATTCCAGCATATTTTCCATTCAAAAAGTCAAATGGCGCTCCTTCCCTTCTGAGCCCTGCCGTGCGCCCAAACAGTGGTTTATGACCACATATGAGGTATCTGTGTACTCAGGAGAAATTGCCCAACAAATTTTAGGATCCAATTTATACTGTTGCCCATGTGAAAATGAAAAAAACTGAGGCTAAAAGAAAATTTTTGTGAAAAAAAAGTACTTTCTTTTTTTTACGGATCAATTTGTGAAGCACCTGGGGGTTCAAAATGCTCACTATGCATCTAGATAAGTTCCTTAGGGGGTCTAGTTTCCAAAATGGGGTCACTTGTGGGGGAGCTCCAATGTTTAGGCACACAGGGACTCTCCAAATGCGACATAGCAACCGCTAAATATTCCAGCATATTTTCCATTCAAAAAGTCAAATGGCGCTCCTTCCCTTCTGAGCCCTGCCGTGCGCCCAAACAGTGGTTTATGACCACATATGAGGTATCTGTGTACTCAGAGAAATTGCCCAACAAATTTTAGGATCCAATTTATACTGTTTCCCATGTGAAAATGAAAATAACTGAGGCTAAAAGAAAATTTTTGTGAAAAAAAAGTACTTTCTTTTATTTACGGATCAATTTGTGAAGCACCTGGGAGTTCAAAGTGCTCACTATGCATCTAGATAAGTTCCTTAGGGGGTCTAGTTTCCAAAATGGGGTCACTTGTGGGGGAGCTACAATGTTTAGGCACACAGGGACTCTCCAAATGCGACATGGCAACCGCTAAATATTCCAGCATATTTTCTATTCAAAAAGTCAAATAGCGCTCCTTCCCTTCTGAGCCCTGCCGTGCGCCCAAACAGTGGTTTATGACCACATATGAGGTATCTGTGTACTCAGGAGAAATTGCCCAACAAATTTTAGGATCCAATTTATACTGTTGCCCATGTGAAAATGAAAAAAACTGAGGCTAAAAGAAAATTTTTGTGAAAAAAAAGTACTTTCTTTTTTTTACGGATCAATTTGTGAAGCACCTGGGGGTTCAAAGTGCTCACTATGCATCTAGATAAGTTCCTTAGGGGGTCTAGTTTCCAAAATGGGGTCACTTGTGGGGGAGCTCCAATGTTTAGGCACACATGGACTCTCCAAATGCGACATGGCAACCGCTAAATATTCCAGCATATTTTCCATTCAAAAAGTCAAATGGCGCTCCTTCCCTTCTGAGCCCTGCCGTGCGCCCAAACAGTGGTTTATGACCACATATGAGGTATCTGTGTACTCAGGAGAAATTGCCCAACAAATTTTAGGATCCAATTTATACTGTTGCCCATGTGAAAATGAAAAAACTGAGGCTAAAAGAAAATTTTTGTGAAAAAAAAGTACTTTTTTTTACAGATCAATTTGTGAAGCACCTGAGGTTCAAAGTGATCACTATGCATCTAGATAAGTTCCTTAGGGGGTCTAGTTTCCAAAATGGGGTCACTTGTGGGGGAGCTCCAATGTTTAGGCACACAGGAACTCTCCAAATGCGACATGGCAACCGCTAAATATTCCAGCATATTTTCCATTCAAAAAGTCAAATGGCGCTCCTTCCCTTCTGAGCCCTGCCGTGTGCCCATACAGTGGTTTATGACCACATATGAGGTATCTGTGTACTCAGGAGAAATTGCCCAACAAATTTTAGGATCCATTTTATCCTGATGCCCATGTAAAAATGAAAAAATTGATGCTAAAAGAAAATTTTTGTTGGAAAAATTAAATTGTCCATTTTTTCCTTCCACGTTGCTTTAGTTCCTGTGAAGCACCTGAAGGGTTAATAATCTTCTTGAATGTAGTTTTGAGTAGCTTGAGGGGTGCAGTTTTTATAAAGGTGTCACTTTTGGGTATTTTCTGCCATATAGACCCCTCAAAGTGACTTCAAATGTGAGGTGGTCCCTAAAAAAAATGGTTTTGTAAATTTTGCTGTAAAATGAGAAATCGCTGGTCAAATTTTAACCTTATAACTCCTAACAAAAAAATGTTCCCAAAATTGTGCTGATGTAAAGTAGACATGTGGGAAATGTTATTTATTAACTATTTTGTGCCACATAACTCTCTGGTTTAACAGAATAAAAATTACAAAATTTTCAGAATTTTCGCCAAATTTCCATTTTTTTCACAAATAAATGCAAAAATTATCGACCTAAATTTACCACTAACATGAAGCCCAATATGTCACGAAAAAACAATCTCAGAATCGCTAGGATCCGTTGAAGCGTTCCTGAGTTATTACCTCATAAAGGGACACTGGTCAGAATTGCAAAAAATGGCAAGGTCTTTAAGGTCAAAATAGCCTGGGTCTTGAAGGGGTTAAGACTGCTCCAATCAGACGTTTTTGCTGACACACTTTTTTTTTTCTCTGCTGCTGCTTCAACAGACTTCTCCTTATATTGCTGTCTCTCGCCACTGTGCTGCACGCACATTCTAGCACCAATTGTAAGCTTTTCAGGGGATATAGTTCTGGGATCGCCGTCCTGGTAGACGGAATGGCATAGAAACAGTTAATTCAGACAGCAGTTCTGGTGAAAACTGGCCGCAACCAGCTTTATTAAAGTCCACAGCAAACAGAAGGTGATAAAAACAAATCATAAACAGAAAACCTAAGCCCCACGGCTACTCACTTCACACAGGTAGAATTCCCTTACTATCAGGGACCAGACTCTAACAGCCTGGGCCAAAACAACACATTATATTCAGCATTTACCAGCATGGAGTTTCACAGAGTCTCCTCTTTGTGTCTGAAGGCACCGTCAACGTCCAGACTTGAGAGAGCTCCCCTCCTATTCAGTAGTTACCAGCATGGATTTTCACAGAGACTACTCCTGTGTCCGGGGTACATCGAGCACCCAGACTGAGAGAGCTCATACTCCTGGAGACTCCTTCTTGTGCCTGGACTCCTTGTCCAGACTAAGCGAGCTCTCTGTCTGTGTTCGCAGACACCTACTTCTGGTCTCCTAATTAACAGCTGAGTGGTTTCAGGCCTGAGCTGCAAGTGTGTACTGAATGTAAGGTGTAGTGACCTTTCTCTACCACTAGGTTTATAAAGCCATACATTTCCCTTATACCAGTCAGCAAAGTATCTAGGTGAAATGTACACCCCATTCAACACACATACTCTCACTGTCTCACACTATATTGAGGACTATCTGGTGTATTATGCTGTATGGATGCTATCTAGGGGCCATCATACAGTGTTGGACCCATTAAATAGTTTGGGGACATTAAGGGGTCAGTATATATCCAGTGAGGGGCATTATTCTGTGTATAGGGGAGATGTACAGGGGGAGACTTGGGACATTATTAAATGTAAAGTGGACACTTATTGTTATAGGGGAACTCGGGTTACTGTGACTGTCAAAGGGGCACACAGGGCATTATTACAGTCTAGGGGACAAAATGTGGGCACTGTTTTCTAGGGCACTTGCACCCGGCATTACTATATTCTAGAGGGTGCTTTAGAATTTAGAGGTCACACAGAACCACACAGCAGGTGCAGTAATAGGGACACATACGGCAGCAGCAGCTCAGTATTGGGGTATCAGGTGCAGTAATAGGGACACATACGGCAGCAGCGGCTCAGTATTGGGGTATCAGGTGCAGAAATAGGGACACATATGGCAGCAGCGGCTCAGTATTGGGGTATCAGGTGCAGAAATAGGGACACATATGGCTGCAGCGGCTCAGTATTGGGGTATCAGCAGGATGAGGAGTTTGTGCAGGTTGAGAATAGTCCAATTGGTGACCGTGACAGTGCTGAAAATATGAGAAGTGAAATGTGTCTTTGTTGTAATCTCTGCAGTCGAGTCCTGGCTGGAGAAGTCGTCATGTCGGTCTGGGCCAGATGGAAAAGACATGAAAAGTGAACAATTCCATTAGAAAGAACATCAGCGGTAAGTCATTATCTATACCTGTGCTGTAATCTATTATATGTTCTGTAGGACTGGTATTATTTACCACACACCATATGGCGGTAATATCAATATTGGTCTTTTTATATATAGATTATTTTTGGCAACAGTGCGGTCATTTGCTGAGGTTCTCTGATTAGGGGCCCACTCAGAAGTTTCGCCCCCACTAAACCAAAACCCTAGCTACGCCTCTGGCTCTCTCTCTAGTCTTTCTTTCTCTCTCTAGTCTTTCTCGCTCTCTGTTCTTTCTTTCTCGCTCTCTGTTCTTTTTTCTCTCTTTTCTTTCTTTCCTCTCTTTCTTTCTCTGTTTGTTCTTTCTCTCGCTGCTCTTTCTTTCTTTTCCTCAGTACCAGCCACTGTGCCCTCATTACCAGTCAGTGTGATCAGCAGTGCTAAATGGGTACGCTTGGGGCGAGGATATGGGTGTGATTAGTTGTGAAATGGGTGTGGTCAGGGCGTGGCCTAAAATTTGCAGCGGCGCGCTATGCGCGCTGCAGCCTTTGACCCTCTTTCCTGTCTTCAAAATTTGGGAGGTATGCTGTATGACCTCCCTACAACTTCTGGGCATGCTCCTGATGAGCGCGACGGATGGTCTCCTGAGGGATCTCCTCCCACACCTGGACTAAAGCATCCACCAACTCCTGGACAGTCTGTGGTGCAACGTGGCATGGCCTAAAATTTGCTGCAGCAGGCACAGCGTGCCACAGCCTTTGTCCCTCTTTCCCTTCTTCAAAGGTTGGGAAGTATGATGGTGGGCCCTAAAAATAATTTTTCTCTGGTGGGCCCAAGGTACTCCAGTCCGACGCTGCTGGCAAGGTCCATGGATATTGGCTCCTTAACAGCCTTGAATACCATGCCTCAGCAGTCTGCTTCATCAGGCTGGTTAACAAAAATAGGGGGGACCCCACACCATTTTTTTTTCGAAGGGAACCCCTATTTTTGTTAATCAGTTCCCTCTGACGTCACTGATTGTGTCCCTGGCTGACCTGAAGTGAAAGTGGAAAGCAATCAATTAAGCTTTCCACTTCCTCTCCTGTCAGCCAGGAGAGGAACTCATTCATTTGGGGGTTTACTGTGAGGCTGCAGCATTAGCTGCGGTCCCTGCAGTAAACATTAACCCTTTCTGAAGGATTACACCGTGGGACCTGACTGCGCATGGGATAGGTAAGAATAATTTAGCTTTTTTATTTTATTTTTATTACAGGAAATGGTTTTTGCAGTAAAATAAAAGCTGGTCAAAAACATGTGTCTTTATTTCATTAAAATGATTTTTAATTAAAGTGTGTGTGTTTTATTTTTATTTCATGCAATAGGATTAATAATTGATAGTTGTCTAATTGACAGCTCTCAATTATTAACCTGGCTTAAGGTCACCTTTCAATAGCAAGGTGGCTTTAACCCCATATTAACCCATTCGCCACCGCTACAGGGCAATGGGAATAGACGGGCAAAGTGCCAGAAAGGGCGAATCTAACTATAGATTTGTCTTTTCTGGGGTGTCTGGGGCAGATGTTAGTAGCCAGGGGGGGGGCAAAAATAATGGTCCCTCTCTGAGCTATTATTATCTGCCCCCACTCGCTGGCTTTGTCTGTCTGGTTGCGAAAATAGGGCGGGAGCCCACGCATTTTTTTCAACAATTTTACACCTCATATATATATACATGTCATTGAATTTGTGACACATATATATATATTTATATTTATAGTTCATACACTTCTACATAGTATAATAGCCGCTAATTCAATCGCCGGCTTTTGTGAAAATGCAGAACCCGACATGAAATGACACATGGTTTACATAGAGTTAACCATGTCATTTCAAGTTGTTTGATCTATTGTTTTCACTAACAATTACAAGAGTGTATGTGTGCAAAATTTCACACCTGTAGGGGTTAATTAAAGGTGTAAATTCGTAGCAAAAAAGTCCGTTTTTTTACAACGAATTTACACCTTTAATTAACCCCTACAGGTGTGAAATTTTGCACACATACACTCATGTAATTGTTTGTGCAAATCAGATATCAAACTACATGAAAAGACATGGTTAACTCTATGTAAACCAAGTGTCATTTCATGTCGGGTGCTTCTGTCTTTTCACAAAAGCCGGCTTTACCCGGCAATTGAATCAGAGGCTATTTTACTATGTAGAAGTGTATAAACTATAAATATATGTATATATATATATGTCACAATGACATGTATATATATATATATATATATATATATATATATGTATTCTATGTGTGTATATTTAGTGTTTACAAGGAAAGAAAGAGGTTTTTTTAGTTACGATATTTCTGTCCCTTGCATTGGATTTCCGGTATCGGAATCGGGTATCGCCGATACTTTTGGGGTATCGGCGATACCCATTCCGATCCGATACTTCTTGATATCGGAAAGTATCGCTCAACCCTAACAAGCACGTAAATATTCTGAACCATCAGGCCGCCTAACGGTAATTTAACAACATGTATGTTAGTCTTCAGGACATGCACACATGGTGTTAAAAAATCCAACATCCTCCAACCCCTTCAGCTGGCCATTCCATCTCCAAAATTGGGGCATTTCTCACACCAATATCTCCCGTTATGTAAGCTAATTAACATGATAGTGCCTGATGGAGCAGAAAATACAACATTTGGGTAAGTATAACGGCTATATAGATAAATCCATAAAGAAGATGAAGGCACCTGTGGAGAACTTGATCTTGCTGAGGACATGGCCACTTTTTAAGGGCTAGTTACACACATAGGTGGTGTTGAGAAATTCCCAAATGTGTCTCTCGAAGTCCAATAGTTGCAGATTGTGCCATCGTCCTTTTCATCTATTGATGAGACATTCTTTCATTGTCTGATCAAAGTACTTCAGCTTTAGGGAAGTTAAATTCATCTTTCTAAAACTTGATCTTGTGGAAGGAAGGATCATTCTTTAAGCGGTAAGGACAAAATGTTATTGTCCAGAACCTACTAAATATGTCACCACAGTCCAATTTTCTGTGTTGCGCCACTATTATTTTTGCCATTGGTCGATCCATTTTTCATATATCTTATCAATGGACACATTTATCTTCTTTCCACCAAAAGGTTCCATTCTGTGCCACATTGTATGTAATTATTAGGCCACAGCATAAATTTCAAAGGAAGAAATTTGCCATCTCACAGATTGACAAGCACGTAAATATTCTGAACCATCAGGCCGCCTAACGGTAATTAACAACATGTATGTTAGTCTTCAGGACATGCACACATGGTGTTAAAAAATCCAGCCTCCTCCAACCCCTTCAGCTGGCCATTCCATCTCCAAAATTGGGGCATTTCTCACACCAATATCTCCCTTTATGTAAGCTAATTAACATGATAGTGCCTAAATGGAGCAGAAAATACAACACTTGGGTAACTATAACGGCTACATAGATAAATCCATAAAGAAGATGAAGGCACCTGTGGAGAACTTGATCTTGCTGAGGACATGGCCACTTTTTAAGGGCTAGTTACACACATAGGTGGTGTTGAGAAATTCCCAATGTGTCTCTCTGAAGTCCAATAGTTGCGATTGTGCCATCGTCCTTTTCATCTATTGATGAGACATTCTTTCATTGTCTGATCAAAGTACTTCAGCTTTAGGGAAGTTAAATTCATCTTTCTAAACTTGATCTTGCGGAAGGAAGGATCATTCTTTAAGCGGTAAGGACAAAATGTTATTGTCCAGAACCTACTAAATATGTCACACCACAGTCCAACTTTTCTGTGTTGCGCCACTATTATTTTTTGCCATTGGTCGATCCATTTTTCATAATCTTATCAATGGACACCATTTATCTTCTTTCCACCAAAAGGTTCCATTCTGTGCCACATTGTATGTAATTATTAGGCCACAGCATAAATTTCAAAGGAAGAAATTTGCCATCTCACAGATTGACAAGCACGTAAATATTCTGAACCATCAGGCCGCCTAACGTAATTTAACAACATGTATGTTAGTCTTCAGGACATGCACACATGGTGTTAAAAAATCCAGCCTCCTCCAACCCCTTCAGCTGGCCATTCCATCTCCAAAATTGGGGCATTTCTCACACCAATATCTCCCGTTATGTAAGCTAATTAACATGATAGTGCCTGATGGAGCAGAAAATACAACATTGGGTAAGTATAACGGCTAATAGATAAATCCATAAAGAAGATGAAGGCACCTGTGGAGAACTTGATCTTGCTGAGGACATGGCCACTTTTTAAGGCTAGTTACACACATAGGTGGTGTTGAGAAATTCCCAAATGTGTCTCTCTGAAGTCCAATAGTTGCAGATTGTGCCATCGTCCTTTTCATCTATTGATGAGACATTCTTTCATTGTCTGATCAAAGTACTTCAGCTTTAGGGAAGTTAAATTCATCTTTCTAAAACTTGATCTTGCGGAAGGAAGGATCATTCTTTAAGCGGTAAGGACAAAATGTTATTGTCCAGAACCTACTAAATATGTCACACCACAGTCCAATTTTCTGTGTTGCGCCACTATTATTTTTTGCCATTGGTCAATCCATTTTTCATACATCTTATCAATGGACACCATTTATCTTCTTTCCACCAAAAGGTTCCATTCTGTGCCACATTGTATGTAATTAATAGGCCACAGCATAAATTTCAAAGGAAGAAATTTGCCATCTCACAGATTGACAAGCACGTAAATATTCTGAACCATCAGGCCGCCTAACAGTAATTTAACAACATGTATGTTAGTCTTCAGGACATGCACACATGGTGTTAAAAAATCCAGCCTCCTCCAACCCCTTCAGCTGGCCATTCCATCTCCAAAATTGGGGCATTTCTCACACCAATATCTCCGTTATGTAAGCTAATTAACATGATAGTGCCTGATGGAGCAGAAAATACAACACTTGGGTAACTATAACGGCTACATAGATAAATCCATAAAGAAGATGAAGCCACCTGTGGAGAACTTGATCTTGCTGAGGACATGGCCACATTTTAAGGGCTAGTTACACACATAGGTGGTGTTGAGAAATTCCCAAATGTGTCTCTCTGAAGTCCAATAGTTGCAGATTGTGCCATCGTCCTTTTCATCTATTGATGAGACATTCTTTCATTGTCTGATCAAAGTACTTCAGCTTTAGGGAAGTTAAATTCATCTTTCTAAAACTTGATCTTGCGGAAGGAAGGATCATTCTTTAAGCGGTAAGGACAAAATGTTATTGTCCAGATACCTACTAAATATGTCACACCACAGTCCAACTTTTCTGTGTTGCGCCACATTATTTTTTGCCATTGGTCGATCCATTTTTCATATATCTTATCAATGGACACCATTTATCTTCTTTCCACCAAAAGGTTCCATTCTGGCCACATTGTATGTAATTATAGGCCACAGCATAAATTTCAAAGGAAGAAATTTGCCATCTCACAGATTGACAAGCACGTAAATATTCTGAACCATCAGGCCGCCTAACGGTAATTTAACAACATGTATGTTAGTCTTCAGGACAGCACACATGGTGTATTAACAACATATCCAGATGCACTCCTCTCCAACCCCTTCAGCTGGCCATTCCATCTCCAAAATTGGGGCATTTCTCACACCAATATCTCCCGTTATGTAAGCTAATTAACATGATAGTGCCTGATGGAGCAGAAAATACAACACTTGGGTAACGTATAACGGCTACATAGTAAATCCATAAAGAAGATGAAGGCACCTGTGGAGAATTGATTTGCTGAGGACATGGCCACATTTTAAGGGCTAGTTACACACATAGGTGGTGTTGAGAAATTCCAAATGAGTCTCTCTGAAGTCCAATAGTTGCAGATTGTGCCATCGTCCTTTTCATCTATTGATGAGACATTCTTTTCATTGTCTGATCAAAGTACTTCAGCTTTAGGGAAGTTAAATTCATCTTTCTAAAACTTGATCTTGCGGAAGGAAGGATCATTCTTTAAGGGTAAGGAACAAAATGTTATTGTTAGGGTCTGCGAACGCACCTAATAGATATAATAGAGAGGTGCGTTCGCAGCCCGGGGTCCACCGTGCAGGCGAAGCCCGCTGCTAATAAGATGGCGAAAGTAGCGAACTCTGTTATCCCGCAGAGTCGCTAAAAATAAACGCCGTAGCGCGTTGTGGCAGTAAGTGCGAACTCTGTTAATCCCAGAGCCGCTAACGGGATGCCACAGCGCTATATGGCGATAGGTGCGAACTCACTTAGCTTTAGTGAGCCGCAAAGTAAACACGCTAGGGCACTGTCTAGCGTCAAAAGCGAACCCTGTTACGTCACAAAGCCGCTGAGAAAAAGTACCGTGTCCTGTCAAGCTTCAGGTACACGGTTAATTGCTAGCGAGCATAATACGTGGTCATGCGCTAATGTCCTCGCGGGAGTCACCCGCAATCTATGGCGTCTGAACGCCAGACCCTGAATACGGCAATCAAACTCCTCACCGGTTATGCCGGTAAATCTAGGGCATCTAGGAACACCGACCCTGACCAGCTAGCACACCAAACTCCTCACCGATTAAGTCGGTATTCTAGTGGCTTATTTCAGCCGGGTCCCTAACCACACACACGCATGACCTTTACTGGCGAATAGCATACAATGGTTGATATTAGCGGGCATGCTCAAAAAGGGAAAAATGCAGTACTTTGTTCCAAAGACGTCTGCTCCAGCATTGGCTATAATAGCAGATCCAGGAAAGGCAGCAGCAAGTCACTGCCCAGTAGTGGAGTGGGCAAGACGCCTGGACCGACGTCTCTGTTGAGCAGGCTCCACTGTGGCCGGAGATGAATGGGAGAGCCGCAGCGGGACGGGTTCGAGACTCCCCTTGTGCAGCAGCGGGAAATCGAACCCAAAACAATACCCCCCTCCTAGGGCCCCCCTTCTCTGGGCCTCGCTGCGCTCAAAGGCAGCGACGAGCTGCGGAGCGTGAACATGCTGGCAGGCTCCTAGGATCTTTTCCTCAGGCCCATAACCCCTCCAATCCACAAAATAAAATTTTTTCCCTCGTACCACCTTGCACCCAACAATGGCGTTCACCTCATGATCGTCGGTAGATGAACCGACGCCCCGGCAGATGACTCGGAAAACCGGAAATGGCCACGGGTTTCAAGAGGGACCGTGAAAGGTGTCAGTGATCCCAAAGGCGAGGCGGAAGGGCTAGGCGGTAAACTACCGGGTTCACCTGCTCAAGAACTTTAAAGGGGCCCAAAAAGCGAGGTGCCAACTGGTGGACTCTACCGTAGCCTGATGTTTCGGGCAGAAAGCCACACTAGGTCACCCGGAGCAAACGTAGGAGCGGGGCGCCGTTGGGCATCGGCCGAAGACCTAAATTCTCTCTTTGGAGGCCTGAATGGCATCCTGATTTGCGGTCCCAAATGTCCCGTGCCTCCACAGCCCAGTCTGCCACCCTGGAATCGGCGGAAGACACGGGCATAGGCACTGGTACCCCGCGGATGCTGACCGTAGTTTCAGGAGGAATGGGGTCTGTCCGGTGGAATCAGCCACAGCATTGTTTAATGCAAACTCAGCCCATGGTAGCAAGGATGCCCAGTCATCCTGCCTGGCTGAGACAAAATGTCGTAGATAGGTGACCAAGGTCTGGTTGGCCCTCTCTACAAAACCCATTCGTCTCAGGATGGTACGCTGAAGAGAGATTTCCCTCAATGCTGAGTAGACGACAAAGCTCTCTCCAGAACCGAGACGCAAACTGGGGACCTCGGTCACTGACAATTTTGTCCGGCTTTGCCGTGTAGACGGAAGACATGCCTAACGAACAACGCTGCCAGAGCCCGTGCAGAAGTAACCGTGGTAGCGGGCACTAGAGGCACCATTTTGGAGAAATGGTCGGTGATTACCCAAATGATGGTGCAACCCCGAGACTTGGTAAGCCGACCACAAAGTCCATCCCAACCATCTCCCAGGGCCTGTCTGCACTGGCAAAGGGAAAAGTAACCCAGCTGGCCGTTGTCGTGGAGACTTATTCTTGGCGCAGGAGACCCCACGCCCGAACATAGTCCCCAACATCACGGACCATAGCGGCCACCAATAAGTCCTCGCAGGCAATTCAGATGTCCTCTTTGCCCCAAAGTGTCCACCAACCCTGGACGAATGTGCCCAAGAGAGTACCTCCGGTCGAAAATTTGGTAGGTACAAAAGTCTTGCCAGGGGGCACAGACTCTAGTGAAACCGGGGCCACTGTTCTCAGGCTCTCTGTGGGGACAATAAGCCGAGGCTCCTCCACCTCCTCCTCAGAGGACACCACAGAGCGAGAGAGAGCGTCGGCACGAATGTTCTTCTCTCCCGAGAGGAAATGGAGGGTGAAATGAAACGGGAGAAGAACAAGGACCATCGGGCCTGGCGAGAATTAAGCCGCTGGGCTGTCTGTAGATACACCAAATTCTTGTGGTCGGTGAAAACTTGGAAGGGAAAGCGGGCCCCTCCAACAGATGCCTCCACTCAGAGAAGGCCAACTTCATGGCTAGCAACTCCCTATTTCCGATGGAATAATTCCTCTCGCTGATGTGAAGGTCTTAGAGAAGAAGAAGCAAGGATGCTTCCGACCTTGAGCATCCTTTTGGTAGAGGACTGCTCCCGCACCAACGGATGAGGCATCCACCTCCAATAAAAATGGCTTATCAACATCGGGGCGATGTAGGATAGGAGCGCTAGCAAAATGAGACTTAACAGAAGAGAAAGCCGTGGAGACCTCTTCGACCACAATTTGGGATTTGCTCCCTTCTTGGTGAGGGCTACCAGGGAGCTACCAAGGTAGAGAAATGCGGAATGAACTGGCGATAGTAATTAATGAACCCCATAAAGCGCTGCACCGCTTTAAGAGAGTGAGGTTCATGCCAGTCCATCACAGCCTGTTAGTTTGACCGGATCCATAGCCAATCCCTGGGTTGAGATGATAATAACCAAGGAAAGGTAAAAGACCTCCAGCTCAAACATACATTTCTCCAACTTTAGCATAAAGGGGAATTAGCCCGTAAGAGGTTGAAGACTCTGCAGAACATCTCTCCGGTGGGAGGTCAATATCTGGAGAGAAGATTGAGTATATCATCCAGATAGACTACGACCGAGGTGGATGAGCATATCCCGGAAGATGTCATTGACAAAGTCTTGGAAAACGGCTGGAGCATTACAGAGCCCAAAGGGCATCACCAGATATTCGTAATGCCCGTCCCTGGTATTGAAAGCCGTCTTCCATTCATCCCCCTCACGGATGCGAATCAGGTTATACGCACCGCGCAGATTCTAACTTAGTGAATACCCTTGCTCCCCGAAGCCATCAAATAGCTCCGAAATCAAGGGCAACGGGTACTTGTTTTTAACGGTGATGGCGTTAAGACCCCGGTAATCAATCACGGACAATTCTCCATTTTTCTTCTGTACGAAAAAAAAAAAATCCCGCCCCAGCGGTGACCAAACCGACTTCCTAATAAACCCTCTTGCCAGGTTCTCCTGAATATATTGCGACATGGCCTCTGTCTCAGGAAGAGAGAGGGGATAGACCCTTCCCCGAGGGGGTTCTGCGCCAGGCAAGAGGTTGATTAGGACAGTCATAGGGGCGATGAGGTGAAGAGTCTCAGCAGCCTTCTTGGAGTACACATCTGCATATGACCATTGCACTTGGGGAGTGGGTAAGATCTGCGGGTAAACTCAGTAGTGGTAACCTGAACGCAACTCCTGACACATTGCCTTTACATGCATCACACCAAACCCAGTATCCTACCCGAAGTCCACTCTATATGTGGGGAGTGGGAAACGGAGCCAAGGTAAACCTAGTAGGATCTCTGTCTAATCCTCGGAATGATGATTTAGGGAAATAAGTTCCTGAGGGGAAGGGAGTACCACAATGAAAAGTGGGAACAAGCAAAAAAAAAAGGGAAAAACAATGTGTGTATTACCCTAATGAAAATAAGAAAAAAAAGCAAGTGCATTTAAAAAATATTAAATAGGGTACTTAGTAAACACTGTTTTGTTTCAAAAAAGCAAAAGTTGTCCACCACGGCAAGGTTTACCTTTTTGAGACGGGGCCTACACCCCCTTCCTTAGGTTAAAACCCCCCCCCTGGTGTGAATAGGGGGCCAGGATTTCTGGGTCCCATTGGACCCCAGTTTAATGGGGGAATATTATGAACTACACAGCTCAGTAGAAAGGAGGCCAAAACCTTTTGTATTTGAATAAAAAATGCAAAAGAAAAACAAAAAACTAAAACTAAAAGTAGACTTGAATGACATTTGCAAGTTGTAGAAGAATGTTCACACTGGCCAAAAAAAGAAGCAAAAACAAGGGAAAAAGCAATGTTTTGGTTATACCCTAATGAAAATAATAAAAAAGCAATTTGCATTACATAATTTAAATAGGGGTACTTAGAAAACCCACTGTTTTGATAAAAAAAGGCAAAAGCTGTCCCACCACAGCAAGGTTTCCCCATTTAAAGCAGTCATTACACTCTCTAAGGTTTAAAAACCTACCTGGGTGATGTGGGCAGAGAGTCTGGGTCCCAAATGGACACCCGCTTCGAGGGTTATATTTGAATTTACACAGTTTCAGAAAGAAAGGAGGCCACCCTATTTGTACTGAATACAAAATGCTAAAGAAAAACAAAAACTGAATTGAAGTAGATTGAATGCATGCAAGATGTAAAAAAGCATGTTCACACTGGCCAAAAAAAGAAAAGCAAAAAAAAGGGGAAAAAAGAATGTGTGTTATACCCTAATAAAAATAAGTAAAAAGCAAGGGGCTTTTTAAATAATTAACTTTAGGGTACTTAGTAAACAATGTTTTGATCAAAAAAGAAAAAGCTGTCCCAACCAAGCAAGGTGTACCATTTGAGACGTCACTACACCTCAAAGGGGCTAAAACCTACCTGGTGTGAATAGGGCAGAGAGTTGGGTCCCAAATGGAAAACCCAGTTCAGAGGGACTATTTATGAACCCCAAAGCTCAGTAGAAAGGAGGCCCACACTATTTTATGAATACAAAAATGCTAAAGAAAAACAAAAAAATGAATGAAGTAAAAATTGAATAAATTTGAAAGATGTAGAAGATGTTACATGGCCATAAAAGCAAGCAAAAACAAGGGAAAAAGCAATTTGTTATATACCCTAATGAAAAATAATTTAAAAAAAGCAAGAGCATTAAATAATTAACATAGGGTACTTGTAAACACTGTTTTGACCCAAAAAAGATAAAGCTGTCCCCACGGCAAGGTGAAACCATTTGGGGACAGTCCTAACTCTCTAAGGTTAAAACCTACCTGGTGTGAATAGTGGCAGAAGTCTGGGTCCCAAATGGAAAACCCGCTTCAGGGGGGACTATTATAAAACTCCCACGCCCCGTAGAAAGGAGGCCACCCCCTATTTGAAACTAAAATAAAAAAAATTGCTAAAGAAAAACAAAAACCGGGAACTGAAGGGGACTTGAATGACATGAAAGATTTTAGAAGCATGTTCACACGGGCCATAAAAGCAAGCAAAAAAAAAGGGAAAAAGCAATGGGGTGTATATACCCTAATGAAAATAAGAAAAAAAGCAAGTGCATTAAATAATTAAACTTTAAGGGCCTAAAAAACACTGTTTTGATCAAAAAAGCATAAAGTTTTCCCACCACAGCAAGGTGTACCCATTTGAGACAGTCACTAACTCTCTAAGGCTAAAACCTACCTGGTGTAATTAGTGGCAGAGGTCGGGGGTCCCAAATGGAACCCAGCTTAAGAGGGCACCCTTTTATAAATGAATAAAACACCCTCAGTAGAAGGGAAGGCCACACCTATTTGTATGAATACAAAAATGCTAAAAAAAACAAAAAACGAATGAAGTAGACTTGAATGAATGCAAGATGTAAAAAGCATTTTACCTGGCCATAAAAGCAAGCAAAAAAAAAAGGGAAAAGCAATTTGGGTATTTAAATAAAAATTTGATAAAAAAAAAAAAAACAAGTGCATTAAATAATTAAAAAGGGTACTTGAAACATGTTTTGATCAAAAAAAGCATAAAGCTGTCCCCCCCACGGCAAGTTACCCATTTGAGACAGTCACTACACTCTCTAAGGTTAAACCTACCTGGTGTGAATGTGGCGGGGAGTCTGGGCCCCAAATGGACACCCAGTTCAGAGGGACTTTTATGAAACTACACACCCTCAGTAGAAAGGGGGGCCAAAATTTTGTATGAAAAAAAAGGCTAAAGAAAAACAAAAATTGAACTGAAGTAGCTTGATGACATGCAAGATGTAGAAGCATGTTCACACTGGCCTTAAAAGCAAGCAAAAAACAAGGGAAAAAGCAATGTGTGTATAACCCTAAGGGAAAAAGTAAAAAAGAATTTGCATTTAAATTTAATTAACATAGGGTACTTATAAACAATGTTTTATCAAAAAAGCAAAAGCTGTCCACCCGGAAAGGTGTACCCAATTTGAGAACAGCCCATACATCTTAAGGTTTAAAACCTCCTGGGTAAATTTAGTGGCGAGAGTCTGGGTCCCAAAGGACACCCAGCTTAGGGGACTTTTAAATGAAACTCACAGCTCAGTAGAAAGGAGGCCACACCTATTTGTATGAATAAAAAAAAATGCTAAAGAAAAAAAAAAAAACTAAAACTGAAGTAGACTTGAATGCATGCAGATGTAGAAGCATGTTCACATGGCCATAAAAGCAAGCAAAAAAAAGGGGAAAAAAGAATGTGTGTATATACCCTAATGAAAAAGAAAAAAAGCAAGGTGCTTTTAAATAATTAACATAGGGTACTTAGTAAACACTGTTTGCCCAAAAAAAATAAGCGGGTCCCACCAGGGGACAATCCCAAGTGGAACAGTTGGTGTGTAATTTGTGAGGAAAATTGTGACCCTATACCCGGAAGTCACTGATTTGGCAAGGCCACCAGAGGAATTGCATAAAGGCGGGGGCAAAGTCCGAGGACATGAAGTTCCCCTCTGCTCCGGAGTCCACGCAAAGGTCGGCGGGGGATGTGGAAGTGCCTACTGTGATTGGTCCCTTAAGTGTCAACTTGGAGGAAAATGCCGTGTCTTAGTGAACCTCCTCCCAGGAACCTAAAACGCGTCGCTTTCCCCGATCGCTGTGGACATTTGTTGGATAAGTCCTGTTGTGGCCACACTAAGACCCGGATACTCGAGTGGTCCGAGACTTAGTCTCATCGAGAAATCTCCATGGCCTCAGGGGAATCGGCCCTAATGGAAGTTACAGGGTCTGACGGAAGGGGGGGCGCCAGCCGGAACCTTGCAACACTGGGGCCCCCCTCCAACCTCCGCCGTTAAAAAAAGGTCGATGGGGTAGTATGGTAATGAGCTCCTCCGGGTGGGCAGGAATTCCCCTGGTGGACAAGGGTCCTTACATGGTCTGCCAGTCCCCTCCAGTAAAAGGGTATAAGGACTTTTTTGGCCAATCAGCTCAGGGGACAAAAGTCCAAAAATTGGACGGAAAATGGCTAAACCATGGATGAACCCTGGGTGATAGTCAACAGTTGAAGAGCCTTTATCGTGGGTGAAAATGGGGGGCCCTAAAAAAAAACCTTTGTTTAAGAGTTCCAAGAAGAGAGGGCACTTGCACCACCAAATCATCGCCCCTCCCAAAAACCGGCGTTGCCCACCCCAATGCCCTGTAAACAAAAGGGATTTGTTTAAACCCCATTTTTCGCCCTCTCCATGGGGATAACGTCCCGCCAGAAGTCAGATGTATGGAGCACTGCTGACGAAACCCCGCATTGTTTATGCCCACGGTAAACTTGTCTGGAAGTGGGAGGCGGGAAATAGTGGAGCGGGATGGCAGAGGACAACCTGGTGCGCCCGTAGCAGCCTGAAAAGCGACTGCGGTAACTCCACAGCTGAGGTTGTGCGTCAAGAGCCGCCCAACCACCCTCCAGCTGCTGGATGTACTGCCTTTGACGTGGTCATCCGCCATTTTATAGCCAGACCCTGGCGCTAATTTTATGTTAGGGTTGCGGAAAGCACTAATAGAATAATAAGGGGAGGTGCGTTCGCCCGCCCGGGGTTCCCCGTGCAGGCCGAAGCCCGCTGTAATTTAAAATGGCGAAAGTAGCGAACTCGTTATCCCCAGGGGTCGCTAAAAATAAACGCCTTTTGCGCTTGTGGCCCGTAAGTTTCGAACTTGTTAATCCCAGAGGGCTACCGGGATTGCCAAGCGTATTTGGCGATTTGGTGCGAACCCCATTGCTTTAGTGAGCCGCAAAGTAAACCGCTAGGGCGCTGGGGCTAGCGTCAAAAGGAACCCTGTTACGTCACAGAGCCGCTGAGAAAAAGTACCGTTCCCCGTCAAGCTCTCAGGTTTCACGGTTAATTGCTAGCGGGGCAAAAATAGTGGTCTTGCGTTAAGTCCTCGGGGAGTCCCCGAATCTATGGCGTTGAAGCCGACCCTGAATAGGCAATCAAACCCTACCGGTTTATGCCGGTAAATCTTGGGGTTTTAGGCACCGACCCTGACCAGCTAGCACACCAAAACCCACCGATTAAGGGCGGTATTCTAGGGGGCTTTTTTTTCAGCCGGGTCCCAAACCACCACACACGATTTACCATACTGGCGAATAGCATAAAAATGGTTGTATTAGCGCATGGCAGCCCAGCCTGTACCCTTTTGAACCGCTACAGGAATTCCAGGGGAACAAGGGGCCAATGAGAAAACTGTTCCGAAGACTGGGAGTAACAGGGCCTTTCCTGGCGGGCCATAGGGGGGCTGTCGCGTTTCCTGAGAGGTGGACCCCTGGGTCTTCCAATGAGAGATTCACTCGGGCATGTCAGAAGGGGAAATGCAAATACTTTGTCCAAAAGACGTCTGCTCCCGCATTGGCTTTTAATAGCAGATCCAGGAAAGGCAGCAGCAAGGTCATGCCCAGTAGTGGAGTGGGCAAGACGCCTGGGACCGACGTTCTTGCTGAGCGGGTCCACTGCGGCCGGAGATGAATGAGAGCTGCAGTGGCGGGGTCGAGACTCCCCCTTGTGCCCGCAAACGGAAACAAACCCTAACATTTGTGACCAGAAACTTAAAAATGTCACCACAAGGGCCCAACCTTTTTGTGTTGCCGCAACAAATTATTTTTTTGCCCCTTGGTCCCCGACCTTTTTTCCCTCTTTGTATCAAATGGACACCATTTATCTTCTTGCCACCAAAAGGTTCCATTCGTGCCACATTGTATGTAATTATTAGGCCACAGAAAAAATTTCAAAGGAAGAAATTTTTTCCAAACCCAGATGAAAGCATGTAAATATCTGAACCATCAGGCCCCTAACGGTAATTTAACAACATGTTGTTAGTCTTCAGGAATGCACACATGGTGTTAAAAAAACCAGCCTCCCAAACCCTTTGTGGCCATTCCATTTTCCAAAATTAGGGCATTTCTCACCCCAATTCTCCCGTTTGTAAGTAATTAACATTGTAGTGCTGGGGCAGAAAAAACAATTGGTAACTTAACAGCTACATAGATAAATCCATAAAGAAGATAAGGACTGTGGAGAACTTGTTCTTGCTGAGGACATGGCCACATTTTAAGGGTAGTTCACACAAGGTGGGTTGAGAAATTCCAAATGAGTCTTTCTGAAGTCCAAAGTTGCGAATTGTGCCATCGTCCTTTTCATCTATTGATGAGAAAATTCTTTCATTGTTGCTCAAAGTACTTCAGCTTTGGGAATTTTAAATTTTCTTTCTAAAACTTGATCTTGCGGAAGGAAAAAGATCATTCTTTAAGCGGAAAAGGGACAAAATGTTATTGTCCACAAACCTTTCTAAATGTCACACAAAGTCCATTTTTCCCTTGTTTGCGCCACAATTATTTTTTGCCATTGGTCGATCCTTTTTTTTCATATATTTATCAATGGAACTTTTATTTTTCCTTTCCACCAAAAGGTTCCATTCTGTGCCACATTTGTATGTATTTTAGGCCACAGCATAAATTTCAAAGGAAGAAATTTGCCATCTCACAATTGACAAGCACGTAAAATATTGGAACCATCGGGCCCGGGGCCCTAACGGTAATTTTCAAATGTATGTTAGTCTTCAGGAATGCAACATGGTTTTTTAAAAATCCAGCCTCCTCCAACCCCTTTGCTGGCCATTCCCTCCAAAATTAGGGCATTTCTCACCCAATACTCCGTTTTGTAAGCTATTAAAATGTGTGCCTATGGAGCAGAAAAAATGCAACACTTTGGGTAACTAAACGGTTAAAAGGAAAAAATCCTAAAGAAGATGAAGGCACCTGTGGAGAACTTGATCTTGGAGGACAGGGCCCCAATTTTAAGGGTAGTTACACCCATGGTGGTGTTGGAAATCTCAAATGGTTCTTGAAGTCCAAAGTTGCGAAATTTTGTGCCATGTCCTTTTCATCTATTGAGAGACATCTTTTAATTGTCTGATCAAAGAAATTACCTTTTAGGGAAGTTAAATTTTTTTTCAAAAAAACTTGATCCTGCGGAAAGAAGGATCATTCTTTAAGAGTAAGGACAAAATTATTGTCCAGAACCTACTAAATATGTCACCCACAGTCCAACTTTTCTGTGTTGGCCACTATTATTTTTTGCCATTGGTGATCCTTTTTTCATTTTCTTATCAATGGAAAATTTTACCTTCTTTTCCCCCAAAAAAGGTTCCATTCTGGGCCACATTGTATGTGTTATTAGGCCCACAGCATAAATTTCAAAGGAAGAAATTTGCCTCTCACATTGACAAGCACGTAAATTTTGAACCATAGGCCGCCTAACAGTAATTTAACAAATGTAGTTGTTTCGGAATGCACACATGGTGTTAAAAAATCAGCCCTTCCAACCCTTCAGCTGGCCATTCCACTCCAAAATTGGGGCATTTCTCACACCTTCTCCCATTATGTAAGCTAAAACCCTGTTTGGCCTGATGGACGAAAATACAAAACTTGGGTAACTTAACGGTACATAATAAATCCATAAAGAAGATAAAGGCACTGTGGAAAAATTGATCTTGCTGAGGACATGGCCACTTTTTAAGGGTGTTACACCAATAGGTGGTGTTGGAAATTCCCAAATGTGTCTCTTGAAGTCCATAGTTGAGATTGTGCCATCGCCTTTTCATCTATTGATGAGAAATTTTTTTCTTTGTCTGAAAAAAAGTACTTCGCTTTAGGGAAGTTAAATTCATCTTTCTAAAAACTTGATCTTGCGGAAGGAAGGGCCCTTCTTTAAGCGGTAAGGACAAAATTTATTGTCCAGAACCTACTAAATATGTCACACCACAGTCCAACTTTTCTCGTTGGCCACAATTTTTTTTTTGCCATTGGTCGATCCATTTTTCTTTATTTATCAATGGCACCATTTATCTTTTTTCCACCAAAAGGTTATTCTGTGCCACATTGTTGTAATTATTAGGCCACGCATAAATTTCAAAGGAAGAATTTTGCCATTCCGATTGACTGCACGTAAATATTGAACATCAGGCCGCCAACGGTAATTTAACAATATGTTTGTTAGTTTCAGGACATGCACACTTGGTGTAAAAAAATCCAGCCTCCTCCAAACCCCTTCAGTGGCCATTCCATATCCAAAATGGGCATTTCTACACCAATATCTCCCGTTAGGAAAGCTAATTAACAGATAGTGCCGGGTGGAGCAGAAAATACACACTTGGGTAACTATAACGGCTAATAGATAACCTAAAAAGGGGGTGAAGGCACCTGTGGAGAAAACTTGTCTTGCTGGGACATGGCCACTTTTTAAGGGCTAGATACACACATAGGTGGTGTTGGAAATTCCCAAATGTTCTCTCTGAAGTCCAATAGTTGCAGATTGTGCCATCGTCCTTTTCATTAAATTAAAGAGACATTTTTCATTGTCTGTCAAAGAACTTCGCTTTAGGGAAGTTTAAATTCATCTTTTAAAATTTTATTTTTTTGGGGAAAGGGAAAAGGTTTTTTTTTAAAACCCCTTAAGACAAGCCATTTTGTGGGTTTAAAAAACCCCCGGCCCCAAATTTTCCCAATTTTGACCACGGGGCTTTTTTGAGGTTAAAAATCTGGAACGCTTCTAGGAAAACTTGGCGATTCTGAGATTTTTTTTCTGTGAATATTTACTTCATGATAGTGGAAAAATTTATTAAATTTAAATTTTCGTTTTTTATAAAAAAAAGGAAATTGGAAAAAAAATTTTAAATTTTTTAAATTTTTTAAATTTTTTAATTTTTTGCCTTTAAAAAACAGGAGATTGTCAAAAAAAATTGTTAATTTTTAACTTTCCCCCCAAGTTTACTTTTTTTTTAGCAAAATTTTTGGGAAAACCCAAATTTTTTTTTTTTTAGGAAGTTATAAGTTTTAAAAAATTGACCAGCGATTTCTCATTTTTAAAAAAAAATTTAAAAAAATTTTTTTTTTTGGGGAACTCACATTTGAAGTAAATTTTGGGGGGTCAATATGACAGAAAAAACCCAAAAGTGCCCCTTCAAAAAAAAGGGGCCCCCTCAACGTTTAAAAAACACATTCAAGAAGTTTTTTAAAACCCTTTTGGTACTTCACAAAAATTGAAGCAATGGGAAGGAAAAGGGAAATTTTAAAATTTTTTTCCCAAAAATTTTTTTTTGACAAAATTTTTTTTAAAATTTTTTCGGGGGATCAGGGGGGAAAAAAAACCCCCAATATTTTTTGGTACAATTTCCCCTCGTACACCGTTAAAACCCCCTGTGTGGGGGTCAACCAAAAATTTGGGGCGGGGAGAGTTTTGGAAAGGAACCCCGGGGGCCTTTGATTTTTTTTGGTGAATTGAGATTGGACCCCCTTTTTTCTTTTTTGGGGGGGCTCTGTGTCCCCCAAAAAGTGGAAACCCCAAAAAAAGTGACCCCATTTTGGAAATAGACCCCCAAGGAATTATCTAGATGGGGGGGTGGGTTTGAAACCCCCAAGGGGGTTTACGAAGGTTTAACGTAGGAGCATAAAAAAAAAAAATCCTTTTTTTCCCCCAAAAAAGTCTTTCCCCCCCAATTGTTATTTTCCAAAGGTTTTAAAGGACCCCCCAAAATTATTGGCAATTTGTCCTGAGTAGTGATACCCCCCATGTGGGGGGGTAAACCCCCATTTTGAGCTTTTGGAGAGCTCGAAAGGGGGAAAGGGCGCCTTTTTCAAATGCAGACTTTTTTTGGAATGGTCTGCGGGTGTCTTTTCACGTTTGGAGAAACCCCCCATGTGCCCTAAACAGTAGAAATTTTCCCCCCAAGTGACTCCATTTTTTTAAAAAAGGGCCCCCCGGAACTTTTCTAGATGTGTTGGGGGCATTTTTTAACCCCCAAAAGCTTACAGAAGGGGTTTTTAAAATAGAGCCGGGAAAAAAAAAAATTTTTTAAAATTTTTTTCCCCCAAAAAAATTTTTTGCCCCAAATTTTTATTTTTTTAAGGGTAACAGGAGAATTTTGGGCCCCAAAAGCTTTGTGCAATTTTTTCCTGAGTTTTATGATATCCCCATGTGGGGGGGGGGGAACCCCCATTTTTTCGAAGGGAGAGAAAAGGGGAAGGGGGAAAGGGCCCCGTTTTTTTTAAAGCAGACTTTGATGGGGGAAGGTTGTGGGTGTCATGTCGCGCTTGGAAAAAACCCCGAGTGCTCCCCAAAAAGTAGAAACCCCACCCCAAAAAACCCCCCTTTTTCCCCAAATGACCCCCCCCCCGGAATTATCTAGATTTGTGGTCAGCACTTTTTTAACCCCCAAGGGCCCCTTACAGGGGAATTTTTTTAAAGTAAAAACCCCGAAAATAAAAAAATCAAATTTTTTTTCCCCAAAAAGACCTTTTTTTCCCCCAAATTTTTTTTTTCTAAGGGGGAAAGGAGAAATTTTGGCCCCAAAAGCTATTGTGAATTTTTTTCCCGAGTACCGTGATACCCCCTTTTTGGGGGGGGAAACCCCCTGTGATCGCCTTAATGCGATCTTTTTGGGGGCAAAGGGGAAAAAAATTAAAAAAAGGGGAAAATTTTGGGTTTTTTTTTTAAAACCCCTTCCCCCTGGGGTATTAGTGATTAGGCGATTTATTCTCGGATGGTGCGATTACGGCGATACCGATTTTCACCCCCTTTTTTTTTGTTTAGCTTTGCACATCTAAAAGACGCTTTTTTTTGGAATTTTAATTTTTTTTAAAAAAAAATTTTTCATCGCCCCTTTTTTAGAGCAAAAATTTTTTTCCTTTTTTTGGCCCCCAGAGTTATTGTGGGCTTTTTTTTTGCGGGACGGTGCCCCATTTATGGGTACCCCATTCGGGACTAAGTTTTTTGATCGCTTCCTATTGATTTTTTGGGAAGCAGATTTGGGGAACCCCAAAAAACCGCAATTCAGGGGAAATTTTTTTTTTTTTTTTTTTTTCCCCGTTCCCCCTGTGGTTTTAAAATTTTTTTAAAAAAAGTTTCCTTCTTCGGGTCATACGATAAAAGAACCCCTTTTTTTTTTTTTTTTTGTTTTGGGGTTTTTTTCACAAAAAAAATTTTATAGAAAAAAAAAAATTTTTTTTGCATCAGTTTATTTTCCCAGCCCCTAATTTTTTATTTTTTTTCTGGGGGATGCTGTTTTAGCGGCTTGTTTTTGGGGGGGGACAAGAGGGGGTTTTGGGGGGACCCTGATTTTTTATAACTGACTTTTTGGGGGGGGGTTTTTTCACTTTTTCCAAAAAAGGGGTTTGTGACACCGCTTGGGGAAAAAATAATTTCCTTTTTTTTGGTTTTTTTTTTGGCTTTCAATGGAAAAAGGGGGAACTGGGGGGTTTTTCTTTTTTTGATGGGTTTTTAGGAAGTGGCGATTTTTCCTTTTAAATGTGTATTTTTTTGGTTTTTTTTTTTTTTTATTCTAAAAAAGGGGATTTTTTAGGGGATTTTTTTTAAAAAATTTTTTTTAAAAAATTTTTTTTTTTAATTTAAGAGGTAAGGAAAAATGTTATTGTCCAGAACCTACTAAATATGTCACACCACAGTCCAACTTTTCTGTGTTGCGCCACTATTATTTTTTGCCATTGGTCGATCCATTTTTCATACATCTTATCAATGGACACCATTTATCTTCTTTCCACCAAAAGGTTCCATTCTGTGCCACATTGTATGTAGTTATTAGGCCACAGCATAAATTTCAAAGGAAGAAATTTGCCATCTCACAGATTGACAAGCACGTAAATATTCTGAACCATCAGGCCGCCTAACAGTAATTTAACAACATGTATGTTAGTCTTCAGGACATGCACACATGGTGTTAAAAAATCCAGCCTCTCCAACCCCTTCAGCTGGCCATTCCATCTCCAAAATTGGGGCATTTCTCACACCAATATCTCCCGTTATGTAAGGTAATTAACATGATAGTGCCTGATGGAGCAGAAAATACAACACTTGGGTAACTATAATGGCTACATAGATAAATCCATAAAGAAGATGAAGGCACCTGTGGAGAACTTGATCTTGCTGAGGACATGGCCACTTTTAAGGGCTAGTTACACACATAGGTGGTGTTGAGAAATTCCCAAATGTGTCTCTCTGAAGTCCAATAGTTGCAGATTGTGCCATCGTCCTTTTCATCTATTGATGAGACATTCTTTCATTGTCTGATCAAAGTACTTCAGCTTTAGGGAAGTTAAATTCATCTTTCTAAAACTTGATCTTGCGGAAGGAAGGATCATTCTTTAAGCGGTAAGGACAAAATGTTATTGTCCAGTAACCTACTAAATATGTCACACCACAGTCCAACTTTTCTCTGTTGCGCCACTATTATTTTTTGCCATTGGTCGATCCATTTTTCATATATCTTTTCAATGGACACCATTTATCTTCTTTCCACCAAAAGGTTCCATTCTGTGCCACATTGTATGTAGTTATTAGGCCACAGCATAAATTTCAAAGGAAGAAATTTGCCATCTCACAGATTGACAAGCACGTCAATATTCTGAACCATCAGGCCGCCTAACGGTAATTTAACAACATGTATGTTAGTCTTCAGGACATGCACACATGGTGTTAAAAAATCCAGCCTCCTCCAACCCTTCAGCTGGCCATTCCATCTCCAAAATTGGGGCATTTCTCACACCAATATCTCCCGTTATGTAAGGTAATTAACATGATAGTGCCTGATGGAGCAGAAAATACAACACTTGGGTAACTATAATGGCTACATAGATAAATCCATAAAGAAGATGAAGGCACCTGTGGAGAACTTGATCTTGCTGAGGACATGGCCAATTTTAAGGGCTAGTTACACACATAGGTGGTGTTGAGAAATTCCCAAATGTGTCTCTCTGAAGTCCAATAGTTGCAGATTGTGCCATCGTCCTTTTCATCTATTGATGAGACATTCTTTCATTGTCTGATCAAAGTACTTCAGCTTTAGGGAAGTTAAATTCATCTTTCTAAAACTTGATCTTGCGGAAGGAAGGATCATTCTTTAAGCGGTAAGGACAAAATGTTATTGTCCAGTACCTACTAAATATGTCACACCACAGTCCAACTTTTCTTGTTGCGCCACTATTATTTTTTGCCATTGGTCGATCCATTTTTCATATATCTTTTCAATGGACACCATTTATCTTCTTTCCACCAAAAGGTTCCATTCTGTGCCACATTGTATGTAGTTATTAGGCCACAGCATAAATTTCAAAGGAAGAAATTTGCCATCTCACAGATTGACAAGCACGTCAATATTCTGAACCATCAGGCCGCCTAACGGTAATTTAACAACATGTATGTTAGTCTTCAGGATATGCACACATGGTGTTAAAAAATCCAGCCTCCTCCAACCCCTTCAGCTGGCCGTTCCATCTCCAAAATTAGGGCATTTCTCACACCAATATCTCCCGTTATGTAAGCTAATTAACATGATAGTGCCTGATGGAGCAGAAAATACAACACTTGGGTAACGATAACGGTTACATGGATAAATCCATAAAGAAGATGAAGGCACCTGTGGACAACTTGATCTTGCTGAGGACATGGCCACTTTTTAAGGGCTAGATACACACATAGGTGGTGTTGAGAAATTCCAAATGTGTCTCTCTGAAGTCCAATAGTTGCAGATTGTGCCATCGTCCTTTTCATCTATTGATGAGACATTCTTTCATTGTCTGATCAAAGTACTTCAGCTTTAGGGAAGTTAAATTCATCTTTCTAAAACTTGATCTTGCGGAAAGAAGGATAATTCTTTAACCCCTTCATGACCCAGCCTATTTTGACCTAAATGACCTGGCCATTTTTTGCAATTCTGACCAGTGTCCCTTTATGAGGTAATAACTCAGGAACGCTTCAACGGATCCTAGCGATTCTGAGATTGTTTTTTCGTGACATATTGGGATTCATGTTAGTGGTAAATTTAGGTCGATAATTTTTGCGTTTATTTGTGAAAAAAATGGAACTTTGGCCAAAATTTTGAAAATTTCGCAATTTTCAAAATTTTAATTTTTATTCTGTTAAACCAGAGAGTTATGTGACACAAAATAGTTAATAAATAACATTTCCCACATGTCTACTTTACATCAGCACAATTTTGGGAACAACATTTTTTTTTGTTAGGAAGTTATAAGGGTTAAAAGTTGACCAGCGATTTCTCATTTTTACAGCAAAATTTACAAAACCAGTTTTTTTAGGGACCACCTCACATTTGAAGTCACTTTGAGGGGTCTATATGGCAGAAAATACCCAAAAGTGACACCATTATAAAAACTGCACCCCTCAAGCTACTCAAAACTACATTCAAGAAGATTATTAACCCTTCAGGTGCTTCACAGGAACTAAAGCAACGTGGAAGGAAAAAATGGACATTTTAATTTTTCCAACAAAATTTTTCTTTTAGCATCAATTTTTTCATTTTGCATGGGCAACAGGATAAAATGGACCCTAAAATTTGTTGGGCAATTTCTCTTGAGTACACAGATACCTCATATGTGGTCATAAACCACTGTTTGGGCGCACGGCAGGGCTCAGAAGGGAAGGAGCGCCATTTGACTTTTTGAATGGAAAATATGCTGGAATATTTAGCGGTTGCCATGTCGCATTTGGAGAGTTCCTGTGTGCCTAAACATTGGAGCTCCCCCACAAGTGACCCCATTTTGGAAACTAGACCCCCTAAGGAACTTATCTAGATGCAGAGTGAGCACTTTGAACCCCAGGTGCTTCACAAATTGATCCGTAAAAAAAAGAAAGTACTTTTTTTTTCACAAAAATTTCTTTTAGCCTCAGTTTTTTCATTTTCACATGGGCAACAGTATAAAATGGATCCTAAAATTTGTTGGGCAATTTCTCTTGAGTACACCGATACCTCATATGTGGTCATAAACCACTGTTTGGGCGCACGGCAGGGCTCAGAAGGGAAGGAGCGCCATTTGACTTTTTGAATGGAAAATATGCTGGAATATTTAGCGGATGCCATGTCGCATTTGGAGAGTCCCTGTGTGCCTAAACATTGGAGCTCCCCCACAAGTGACCCCATTTTGGAAACTAGACTCCCCAAGGAACTTATCTAGATGCAGAGTGAGCACTTTGAACCCCAAGTGCTTCACAAATTGATCCGTAAAAAAAAGAAAGTACTTTTTTTTTCACAAAAATTTTCTTTTAGCCTCAGTTTTTTCATTTTCACATGGGCAACAGTATAAATTGGATCCTAAAATTTGTTGGGCAATTTCTCCTGAGTACACAGATAACTCATATGTGGTCATAAACCACTGTTTGGGCGCACGGCAGGGCTCAGAAGGGAAGGAGCGCCATTTGACTTTTTGAATGGAAAATTAGCTCCAGTCGTTAGCGGACACCATGTCATGTTTGGAGAGCCCCTGTATGCCTAAACTTTGGAGCTCCCCCACAAATGACCCCATTTTGGAAACTAGACCCCCTAAGAAACTTATGCAGATGCACAGTGAGCACTTTGAACCCCCAGGTGCTTCACAAAACTTTATAACGCAGAGCCGTGAAAATAAAAAATCATTTTTTTTTCTCAAAAAATGATTTAGCCCCATATTTTTTATTTTCACAATGGTTACAGGAGAAATTGGACCCCAAAAGTTGTTGTCTAATTTGTCCTAAGTACGCTAGTACCTCACATGTGGGGGAGAAACCACTGTTTGGGCACACGTCAGGGCTTGGAAGGGATGTAGTGACGCTTTGAAATGCCGACTTGATGGAATGGTCTGCGGGCGGGCAGAGCTCCTGATGTGCCTAAACAGTAGAAACCCCCCACAAGTGACCACATTTTGTAAACTAGACCCCTTAAGGAACTTAACTAGATGTGTGGTGAGCACCTTGAACCCCCACGTGCTTCACAGAAGTTTGTAATGCAGAGCCGTGAAAATAAAAAATCTTTTTTTTCCTCAAAAACTTTTTTTAACCCGCAATTTTTTATTTTCACAAGGGTAACAGGAGAAATTGGACCACAAAAGTTGTTGTACAGTTTGTACTGAGTACACTGGTACCCCATATGTGGGGGGAACCACTGTTTTGGCGCATGGGAGAGCACAGAAGGGAAGGAGCGCCATTTTGGAATGCAGACTTGATGGAATGTTCTGTGGGCGTCATGTTGCGTTTGCAGAGCCCCTGATGTGCCTAAACAGTAGAAACCCCCCACAAGTGACCCCATTTTGGAAACTAGACCCCCCAAGGAGCTTATCTAGATGTGTAGTGAGCACTTTGAACCCCAAGGGCTACACAGAAGTTTATAACGCCGGGCCATGAAAATAAAAAAATCATATTTTTTCCACAAACATGATCTTTTAGTCCCCAATTTTTTTATTTTCCCAAGGGTAACAGGAGAAATTAGACCTCAAAAGTTGTTGTCCAATTTGTCCTGAGTACGCTGATATCCCATATGTGGGAGAAAACTACTGTATGGGCACACTTCGGGGCTCGGAAGGGAAGTAGTGACGTTTTGAAATGCCGACTTGATGGAATGGTCTGCGGGCGTCATGTTACGTTTGCAGAGTCCCTGATGTGCCTAAACAGTATAAACTCCCCACAAGTGACCCCATTTTGGAAACTAGACCCCGCAAGGAACTTATCTAGATATGTGGTGAGCACTTTGAACCCCCAAGTTCTTCACAGAAGTTTATAACGCAGAGCCGTGAAAATAAAAAAATCTTTTTTTTTCCACAAAAATAACTTTTTTAGTCCCCAATTTTTTTTCCCAACAGTAACAGGAGAAATTAGACCCCCAAAGTTGTTGTGCAATTTTTCCCGAGTACGCTGATACCCCATATGTGGGGGTAAACCACTGTTTGGGCACACGTCGGGGCTTGGAATAAAGGGAGCACTGTTTGACTTTTTGAACGCAAAATTTGCAGGAATCAATGGTGGCGCCATGTCGCGTATGGAGACCCCCTGATGTACCTAAATAGTGGAAACCCTCAATTCTAACTCCAACCCTAACCCCAACACACCCCTAACCCCAACCCTAACCCCTACACACCCCTAACCCTAATACAAACCCTAACCATAACCCTAACCCCAACACACCCCTAACCTAATCCCAACTCTAACCATAAACCTAACCACAAGCCTAACCCTAATCCCAACCCTAACCCCAAAACACCCCTAACGCTTATCCCAACCCTAACCCTAATCCCAACCCTAACCCTAATTCCAACCCTAACCCTAATTCCAACCCTAACCCTAATTCCAACCCTTACCCTAGTTCTAACCCTTACCCTAGTTCTAACCCTAACCCTAGTTCTAACCCTAAGGCTGGGTTCATATTGCGTTTTACCAGCCCGTTCAACACGTAGCGTTGAAGGGCTGGTAACGGTATAGCATAACGCGATCGCGTTATGCTATACCCGCTAGTGCAGAGGAATCAGCGATGATTCATCTGTGCTAGCGGTGATGGAGCCCAGACGCTGCAGCCTGCGTCCAAGGCTCCGTCACTGAATGACGACACGTCGCGAACGCATGCCGCTTCATGGCATGCGTTGCGATGCGCACACAAATGGGGTGAATGGCAGCGTTAACGGACTGCGTTACACCGCGTTATACCGCGGTGAAACGCAGTCCATCTAACGGACTGCCATAATGCAATATGAACCCAGCCTGACCCTAAGGCCCCGTGCACACGTTGCGGATTCACTTGCGGATTTTTCTAAAATCCGCAGGTAAAACGATCTGCCTTTTACCTGCGTATTTAGCGCAGATTTGCTGCGGTTTTTCTCGGCGGTTTTACGCCTATAATGGAATAGGTGTAAAATCGCTGCGGAATCCGCACAAAGAATTGACATGCTGCGGATTTAAAACCGCAGCAAATCTGCGCTGAAAAATCTGCAGCATGTGCACAGCGGTTTTTTTTACCATTTATTTGCATTGTACTGTACATGGTTTCTGGATCTGCTGTGGATCCGCAGCGCCAAATCCGCTGCGGATCCGCAGCGAAATCAGCTGCGGATCAGCAGCGAAATCAGCTGCGGATTAGCAGCGAAATCCGCTGCGGATCAGCAGCGAAATCAGCTGCGGATCAGCAGCAAAATCAGCTGCGGATCAGCAGCGAAATCAGCTGCGGATCAGCAGCGAAATCCGCTGCTGATCCGCAGCTGATTTCGCTGCTGATCCGCAGCTGATTTCGCTGCTGATCTGCTGCTGATTTCGCTGCTGATTCGCTGCTGATTTCGCTGCTGATCCGCAGCGAAATCAGCAGCGGATCAGCAGCGATATCAGCAGCGGATCAGCAGCGAAATCAGCTGAGGATCCGCAGCAAAATCTGCAACGTGTGCACAGGGCCTAATAGAAAAAAAAAATTCTTTATTATTTTTCCCTACCTATGACAGGGGGGGGGTGGTTCACTTACTTTTTTTTATTTTGATCACTGTGACAGTTTATCACAGTGATCAAAATAAATTTTTTGACTATGCAGGGCGCACTGCGCATGCGCCGGCCGGCGGGCGCACTGCGCATGCGCCCACCATTTTCCAAGATGGCGGCCCCCATGAAGAATCCCGGGCAGCCGCCGGGAAGGATCCAGGGACATCGGTGGACCGGGAGAGGTGAGTATGGGGGTCGGAAGTGAGGGGGGTGGGATCGGAAGGTGGGGGCAGCGGAGGCCAGGACGAGGGGAGCTTTTAGTGACGGCGGTGACGGACCGCTGCCATCTTTCGGTGGCGGCGGCCTATCGCCGCCGTGAATCCGTGTGGGGGGGTCAGGGCTCGGTGTCCAGCCATGGCAGATGCTATTGCAGCATCGGCCATGGCTGGATTGTAATATTTCACCAATTGTATTGGTGAAATATTACAGATTGCTCTGATTGGCTGTTTCACTTTTAACAGCCAATCAGAGCGATCGTGGCCACGGGGGGGTTAAGCCAACCCCCCTGTGGTGAAGCACAAAGGGTCCTGTGCTGGCGGGTCGGGTGACCTTTCAGTGACCCCGGTCACCCGACCCGCAGGGACGCGATCCTTTCATGACGCCACATAGGCGTCATGGGTCGGATTGGCACTGATTTTCATGACGCCTACGTGGCGTCATGGGTCGGGAAGGGGTTAAGCGGTAAGGACAAAATTTTATTGTCCAGAACCTACTAAATATGTCACACCACAGTTCAACTTTTCTGTGTTGCGCCACTATTACTTTTTGCCATTGGTAGATCCATTATTCATATATCTTATCAATGGACACCATTTATCTTCTTTCCACCAAAAGGTTCCATTCTGTGCCACATTGTATGTAGTATTAGGCCACAGCATAAATATCAAAGGAAGAAATTTGCCATCTCACAGATTGACAAGCACGTCAATATTCTGAACCATCAGGCCGCCTAACGGTAATTTACAACATGTATGTTAGTCTTCAGGACATGCACACATGGTGTTAAAAAATCCAGCCTCCTCCAACCTTTCAGCTGGCCATTCCATCTCCAAAATTGGGGAATTTCTCACACCAATATCTCCGTTATGTAATATTCTGAACCATCAGGCTGCCTAACGGTAAATTAACAACATGTCAGGACATGCACACATGGTGTTAAAAAATCCAGCCTCCTCGAACACCTTCAGCTGGCCATTCCATCTCCAAAATTGGGGCATTTCTCACACCAATATCTCCCGTTATGTAAGCTAATTAACATGATAGTGTCTGATGGAGCAGAAAATACAACACTTGGGTAACTATAACGGCTACATAGATAAATCCATAAAGAAGATGAAGGCACCTGTGAAGAACTTGATCTTGCTGAGGACATGGCCACTTTTTAAGGGCTAGTTACACACATAGGTGTGTTGAGAAATTTCCAAATGTGTCTCTCTGAAGTCCAATAGTTGCAGATTGTGCCATCGTCCTTTTCATCTATTGATGCAACATTCTTTCATTGTCTGATCAAAGTACTTCAGCTTTAGGGAAGTTAAATTCATCTTTCTAAAACTTGATCTTGCGGAAGGAAGGATCATTCTTTACGCGGTAAGGACAAAATGTTATTGTCCAGAACCTACTAAATATGTCACACCACAGACCAACTTTTCTGTGTTGCGCCACTATTATTTTTTGCCATTGGTTGATCCATTTTTCATATATCTTATCAATGGACACCATTTATCTTCTTTCCACCAAAAGGTTCCATTCTGTGCCACATTGTATGTAATTATTAGGCCACAGCATAAATTTCAAAGGAAGAAATTTGCCATCTCACAGATTGACAAGCACGTAAATATTCTGAACCCTCAGGCCGCCTAACGGTAATTTAACAACATGTATGTTAGTCTTCAGGACATGCACACATGGTGTTAAAAAATCCAGCCTCCTCCAACCCCTTCAGCTGGCCATTCCATCTCCAAAATTGGGGCATTTCTCACACCAATATCTCCCGTTATGTAAGCTAATTAACATGATAGTGCCTGATGGAGCAGAAAATACAACACTTGGGTAACTATAATGGCTACATAGATAAATCCATAAAGAAGATGAAGGCACCTGTGGAGAACTTGATCTTGCTGAGGACATGGCCACTTTTTAAGGGCTAGATACACACATAGGTGGTGTTGAGAAATTCCCAAATGTGTCTCTCTGAAGTCCAATAGTTGCAGCTTGTGCTATCGTCCTTTTCATCTATTGATGAGACATTCTTTCATTGTCTGATCAAAGTACTTCAACTTTAGGGAAGTTAAATTCATCTTTCTAAAACTTGATCTTGCGGAAGGAAGGATCATTCTTTAAGCGGTAAGGACAAAATGTTATTGTCCAGAACCTAATAAATATGTCACACCACAGTCCAACTTTTCTGAGTTGCGCCACTATTATTTTTTGCCATTGGTCGATCCATTTTTCATATATCTTATCAATGGACACCATTTATCTTCTTTCCACCAAAAGGTTCCATTCTGTGCCACATTGTATGTAAGTATTAGGCCACAGCATAAATTTCAAAGGAAGAAATTTGCCATCTCACAGATTGACAAGCACATAAACATTCTGAACCATCAGGCCGCCTAACGGTAATTTAACAAAATGTATGTTAGGGTTCAATTTCCCACTGCTGCACAAGGGGAGTCTCAAACCCGTCCCGCTGCGGTCTCCCATTCATCTCCGGCCGCAGTGGAGCCTGCTCAGCAGAGACGTCGGTCCAGGCATCTTGCCCACTCCTCTACTGTGCAGTGACTTGCTGCTGCCTTTCCAGGATCTGCTATTATAGCCAGTGCTGGAGCAGTCGTCTTTGAGACAAAGTCCTGCGTTTTCCATCTGAGCATGCCCAGAGTGAGATCTCTCATTGGAGATCAGGGGTCACATGTTCAGGTGCTGCAGCGGCTCCTATTGGTCCGCCAGGAAGGTCATGTAGCTACGTTTGTTTGTAACAGCTTCTCATTGGTCCTTGTTCCTGGAAGGTCCTGTAGCTGTTGCTATAAAAGGGTAGCATGGCTGGGCCGCCATGCGCTAATATCAATCATTGTATGCTATGCGCCAGTGTGGTCATGTGTATGTGTGGATAGGGACCCGGCTGAAATAAGCCACTAGAATACCGACATAATCGGTGAGGAGTTTGGTATGGTAGCTGGTCAGGGTCGGTGTCCTAGATGCCCTAGATTACCGGAATAACCGGTGAGGAGTTTTGATTGCCGTATTCAGGGTCTGGCGTTCAGACGCCAAAGATTGCGGGTGACTCCCGCGAGGACATTAGCACATGATCACGCTTTATGAACGCGTAGCACTTAACTGTGTACCTGAGAGCCTGACAGGACACAGTACTTTTTCTCAGCGGCCCTGTGACGTAACAGGGTTCGCTTTCAACGCTAGACAGCGCCCTAGCGTGTTTTCTTTGCCACTCAGTTGTGTCTAGTGAGTGCGCACACATCGCCATATAGCGCTGCGGCTCTCCTTCTAGCGGCTCTGTGGAGTAACAGAGTTCGCACTTATTGCCACAGCGCATTGCGGCGTTTATGTTGGCGACTCTGCGGGATAACAGAGTTTGCTTCTCGCGCCATTTCTACTAGCAGCAGGCTCCGCTTGCACGGTGGACCCCGGGCTGCGAACGCACCTCTCTACTTTATATATTTGGTGCGATCCGCAGACCCTTAACATAATATTAGCGCCAGGGTCTGGCTAGTAAAATGGCGGATGAACAGCGTCTATCGCAGTACATCCAGCAGCTGGAGGGTAGGTTGGCGGCTCTTGAGCGCACAACCTCAGCTGTGGATGTTACCGCAGTCGCTGTTCAGGCTGCTAGCGTGGCTGCAGCCAGTTTGTCTTCTGCCACCTCTGCCCCTACATTATCCCACCTCCCGCTTCCTGACAAGTTTGCCGGCGATAGCAAGCAATGTCGGGGATTCGTGAGTCAGTGCTCTATACAGCTCGAGCTTCTGGCTGCACGTTTTCCCACGGATCGGGCACAAGTGGGTTTTGTACTTTCTCTACTCTCGGGCAGAGCGTTGGAGTGGGCAACGCCGCTGTGGGAGCGCGACGATCGTGTGGTGCGGAGTGCTCCTCGTTTCTTGGAGGCTCTTAAAAAGGTCTTTTTAGGACCTCAGGTCACCCACGATACGGCGCTACAACTGCTGGCACTGGCACAGGGTTCGTCTTTGGTCAGTCTGTTTTCCGTCCAGTTTCGGACTCTAGCTTCTGAGCTAGATTGGTCTGATAAAGTTCTTATTCCAATCTACTGGCGAGGACTGGCTGACCATGTTAAAGACGCTTTGGCTACCAGGGAGATTCCCGCCACACTGGAGAAGCTTATCTCCATATCTACCCGCATTGACCTCCATTTTCACGAGCGGAGGTTGGAGCGGGCCCAGTGTAGGCAGAGGTTTCGGTTGGCTCCCACCTTTGCCAAACCTCTCGAATTTCCCGATCTGGCGTCCGAACCCCAAAAGGCCACAGAAGTTCCTCATGCAGGACCTAAGTCTCAGTCCGTCCGAGTATCCGTGGTCTGTAGCCGTTGTCAGCAGACAGGACACTATGCCAACAAATGTCCACAGCGATCGGGGAAGCGATCGCGTCTAGTGGCCCTGGGAGGAGGTTCACTAGAGACAGCGGCATTTTCCTCCAAGATGACACTTAAAGGGACAATCACTGTTGGTACTTCCATTCTCACCGCCGACCTTTGCGTGGACTCAGGAGCAGAGGGGAATTTCATGTCCTCTAGCTTTGCTCGCCGTCATGCAATACCTCTGGTGGCGCTTGACAAATCAGTGACTGTCCGGGTAGTGAATGGGTCGACATTGCCCTCACAAATTACACACCAGACTGTTCCACTTGCATTGTCTGTATCTCCTTCCCATCAGGAACTTATTTCCCTACTCGTCCTTCCCGAGGGAATAGACGAGATCCTACTAGGTATACCTTGGCTCCATTTCCACTCCCCACATATAGAGTGGACTTCGGGTAGGATACTGGGTTGGAGTGATGCATGTAGAGGCAGATGTGTCAGGAGTTGCTTCAGGTTACCACTACGGAGTTACCCGCAGATCTTACTCCACTTCCCAAGCACTACTGGTCATATGCAGACATGTTCTCCAAGAAGGCTGCGGAGACTCTTCCGCCTCATCGCCCCTATGACTGTCCTATCGACCTCTTGCCTGGCGCAGAACCTCCTCGGGGAAGGGTCTATCCCCTCTCTCTTCCTGAGACAGAGGCCATGTCGCAATATATTCAGGAGAACCTGGCAAGAGGGTTTATTAGGAAGTTGGTGTCACCGGCAGGGGCGGGATTTTTCTTCGTGCAGAAGAAAAACGGAGAATTGCGTCCGTGTATTGATTACAGGGGTCTTAACGCCATCACCGTTAAAAACAAGTACCCGTTGCCCCTGATTTCTGAGCTTTTTGATAGGCTTTGGGGAGCAAGAGTATTCACTAAACTAGATCTGCGCGGTGCTTATAACCTGATTCGCATCCGTGAGGGGGACGAATGGAAGACGGCTTTTAATACCAGGGATGGGCATTACGAATATCTGGTGATGCCCTTTGGGCTCTGTAATGCTCCAGCCGTTTTCCAAGACTTTGTCAATGACATCTTCCGGGATATGCTCTCCACCTCGGTCGTAGTCTATCTGGCTGATATACTCATCTTCTCTCCAGATATTGACTCCCACCGGAGAGATGTCTGCAGAGTCTTCGACCTCTTACGGGCTAATTCCCTCTATGCTAAGTTAGAGAAATGTATGTTTGAGCTGGAGTCTTTACCTTTCCTTGGTTATATCATCTCAACCCAGGGATTGGCTATGGATCCGGCCAAACTACAGGCTGTGATGGACTGGCAGGAACCTCACTCTCTAAAAGCGGTGCAGCGCTTTATGGGGTTCATTAATTACTATCGCCAGTTCATTCCGCATTTCTCTACCTTGGTAGCTCCCTTGGTAGCCCTCACCAAGAAGGGAGCAAATTCAAAATTGTGGTCGGAAGAGGTCTCCACGGCTTTCTCTTCTATTAAGTCTCATTTTGCTAGCGCTCCCATCCTACATCGCCCCGATGTTGATAAGCCATTTTTATTGGAGGTGGATGCCTCATCCGTTGGTGCTGGAGCAGTCCTCTTCCAAAAGGATGCTCAAGGTCGGAAGCATCCTTGCTTCTTCTCTAAGACCTTCACTTCAGCGGAGAGGAATTATTCCATCGGGGATAGGGAGTTGCTAGCCATGAAGTTGGCCTTCTCTGAGTGGAGACATCTGTTGGAGGGGGCCCGTTTTCCCTTCCAAGTCTTCACCGACCACAAAAATTTGGTGTATCTGCAGACAGCTCAGCGGCTTAACTCTCGCCAGGCCAGATGGTCCTTGTTCTTCTCTCGGTTTAATTTCACACTCCATTTCCTCTCTGGAGAGAAGAACATTCGTGCCGACGCTCTCTCTCGCTCTGTGGTGTCCTCTGAAGAGGAGGTAGAGGAGCCTCGGTTATTGTTCCCACAGAGAGCCTGAGAACAGTGGCTCCGGTTTCACTAGAGTCTGTGCCCCCGGGCAAGACTTTTGTGCCTACCAATTTGCGACCGGAGGTACTCTCTTGGGCACATTCGTCCAGGGTTGGTGGACATTTTGGGGCAAAGAGGACATCTGAATTGCTGGCGAGGACATATTGGTGGCCGCATATGGTCCGTGATGTTGGGGACTATGTTCGGGCGTGTGTCTCTGCGCCAAAAATAAGTCTCCAAGACAACGGCCAGCTGGTTTACTTTATCCTTTGCCGGTGGCAGACAGGCCCTGGGAGATGGTTGGGATGGACTTTGTGGTGGGCTTGCCCAAGTCTCGGGGTTGCACCATCATTTGGGTAATCACCGACCATTTCTCTAAAATGGTGCATCTGGTGCCACTACCACGGTTACCTTCTGCACGGGCTCTGGCAGCGTTGTTCGTTAGGCACATCTTCCGTCTACACGGCATGCCGGACAAAATTGTCAGTGACCGAGGTCCCCAGTTTGCGTCTCGGTTCTGGAGAGAGCTTTGTCGTCTACTCAGTATTGAGTTAAATCTCTCTTCAGCGTATCATCCTGAGACGAATGGGTTGGTAGAGAGGGCCAACCAGACCTTGGTCACCTATCTACGACATTTTGTCTCTGCCAGGCAGGATGACTGGGCATCCTTGCTACCATGGGCTGAGTTTGCATTAAACAATGCTGTGGCTGACTCCACCGGACAGACTCCTTTCCTTCTGAACTACGGTCAGCATCCGCGGGTTCCGGTGCCCATGCCCGTGTCTTCCGCCGACTCCAGGGTGGCAGACTGGGCTGTGGAGGCACGGGACATTTGGGACCGTACCCAGGATGCCATTCAGGCGTCCAAGGAGAGGATGAGGTCCTCTGCCGACGCACATCGGCGCCCCGCTCCAACATTTGCTCCTGGGGACTTGGTGTGGCTCTCCGCCCGTAACATCAGGCTGCGAGTTGAGTCCACTAAGTTGGCACCCCGCTACCTGGGTCCTTTCAAGGTCCTCGAGCAGGTTAACCCTGTGGTATACCGTTTGGCTCTTCCACCACGCCTGGGTATCTCCGACACCTTTCATGTATCCCTCCTGAAACCCGTGCTCATGTCCCGGTTTTCTGAGTCATCTGCCGGGACATCGGGTTCATCTACGGATGACCATGAGGTGAACGCCATCGTAGGTGGTACGGGGCAAAAAGTTTTATTTGGTGGACTGGAGGGGCTATGGGCCTGAGGATAGGTCTTGGGAGCCTGCCGAGCATATTCACGCTCCGCAGCTCATCGCTGTCTTTGAGCGCAGCGAGGCCCAAAGAAGGGGGGCCCTAGGAGGGGGGTAATGTTAGGGTTCGATTTCCCCTGCTGCACAAGGGGAGTCTCGAACCCGTCCCACTGCGGTCTCCCATTCATCTCCGGCCGCAGTGGAGCCTGCTCAGCAGAGACGTCGGTCCAGGCGTCTTGCCCACTCCTCTACTGTGCAGTGACTTGCTGCTGCTTTTCCAGGATCTGCTATTATAGCCAGTGCTGGAGCAGTCGTCTTTGAGACAAAGTCCTGTTTTTTCCCATCTGAGCATGCCCAGAGTGAGATCTCTCATTGGAGATCAGGGGTCACATGTTCAGGTGCTGCAGCGGCTCCTATTGTTCTGCCAGGATGGTCATGTAGCTACGTTTGTTTGTAACAGCTTCTCATTGGTCCTTGTTCCTGGAAGGTCCTGTAGCTGTTGCTATAAAAGGGTAGCATGGCTGGGCCGCCATGCGCTAATATCAATCATTGTATGCTATGCGCCAGTGTGGTCATGTGTATGTGTGGATAGGGACCCGGCTGAAATAAGCCACTAGAATACCGACTTAATCGGTGAGGAGTTTGGTATGGTAGCTGGTCAGGGTCGGTGTCCTAGATGCCCTAGATTACCGGCATAACCGGTGAGGAGTTTTGATTGCCGTATTCAGGGTCTGGCGTTCAGACGCCATAGATTGCGGGTGACTCCCGCGAGGACATTAGCACATGATCACGCTTTATGAATGCTTAGCACTTAACTGTGTACCTGAGAGCCTGACAGGACACAGTACTTTTTCTCAGCGGCCCTGTGACGTAACAGGGTTCGCTTTCAACGCTAGACAGCGCCCTAGCGTGTTTTCTTTGCCACTCAGTTGTGTCTAGTGAGTGCGCACACATCGCCATATAGCGCTGCGGCTCTCCTTCTAGCGGCTCTGTGGAGTAACAGAGTTCGCACTTATTGCCACAGCGCATTACGGCGTTTATGTTGGCGTCTCTGCGGGATAACAGAGTTTGCTTCTCGCGCCATTTCTACTAGCAGCAGGCTCCGCTTGCACGGTGGACCCCGGGCTGCGAACGCACCTCTCTACTTTATATATTTGATGCGTTCCGCAGACCCTTAACAATGTATGTTAGTCTTCAGGACATGCACACATGGTGTTAAAAAATCCAGCCTCCTCCAACCCCTTCAGCTGGCCATTCCATCTCCAAAATTGGGGCATTTCTCACACCAATATCTCCCGTTATGTAAGCTAATTAACATGATAGTGCCTGATGGAGCAGAAAATACAGCACTTGAGTAACTATAACGGCTACATAGATAAATCCATAAAGAAGATGAAGGCACCTGTGGAGAATTTGATCTTGCTGAGGACATGGCCACTTTTTAAGGGCTAGATACACACATAGGTGGTGTTGAGAAATTCCCAAATGTGTCTCTCTGAAGTCCAATAGTTGCAGATTGTGCTATCGTCCTTTTCATCTATTGATGAGACATTCTTCATTGTCTGATCAAAGTACTTCAGCTTTAGGGAAGTTAAATTCATCTTTCTAAAACTTGATCTTGCGGAAGGAAGGATCATTCTTTAAGAGGTAAGGACAAAATGTTATTGTCCAGAACCTACTAAATATGTCACACACAGTCCAACTTTTCTGTGTTGCGCCACTATTATTTTTTGCCATTGGTCGATCCATTTTTCATATATCTTATCAATGGACACCATTTATCTTCTTTCCACCAAAAGGTTCCATTCTGTGCCACATTGTATGTAATTATTAGGCCACAGCATAAATTTCAAAGGAAGAAATTTGCCATCTCACAATTGACAAGCACGTAATATTCTGAACCATCAGGCCGCCTAACGTAATTTAACAACATGTATGTTAGTCTTCAGGACATGCACACATGGTGTTAAAAAATCCAGCCTCCTCCAACCCCTTCAGCTGGCCATTCCATCTCCAAAATTGGGGCATTTCTCACACCAATATCTCCCGTTATGTAAGCTAATTAACATGATAGTGCCTGATGGAGCAGAAAATACAACACTTGGGTAAGTATAACGGCTACATAGATAAATCCATAAAGAAGATGAAGGCACCTGTGGAGAATTGATCTTGCTGAGGACATGGCCATTTTTAAGGGCTAGTTACACACATAGGTGGTGTTGAGAAATTCCCAAATGTGTCTCTCTGAAGTCCAATAGTTGCGAATTGTGCATCGTCCTTTTCATCTATTGATGAGACATTCTTTCATTGTCTGATCAAAGTACTTCAGCTTTAGGGAAGTTAAATTCATCTTTCTAAAACTTGATCTTGCGGAAGGAAGGATCATTCTTTAAGCGGTAAGGACAAAATGTTATTGTCCAGAACCTACTAAACATGTCACACCACAGTCCAACTTTTCTGTGTTGCGCCACTATTATTTTTTGCCATTGGTCGATCCATTTTTCATACTATCTATCAATGGACACCATTTATCTTCTTTCCACCAAAAGGTTCCATTCTGTGCCACATTGTATGTAATTATTAGGCCACAGCATAAATTTCAAAGGAAGAAATTTGCCATCTCACAGATTGACAAGCACGTAATATTCTGAACCATCAGGCCGCCTAACAGTAATTTAACAACATGTATGTTAGTCTTCAGGACATGCACACATGGTGTTAAAAAATCCAGCCTCCTCCAACCCTTCAGCTGGCCATTCCATCTCCAAAATTGGGGCATTTCTCACACCAATATCTCCCGTTATGTAAGCTAATTAACATGATAGTGCCTGATGGAGCAGAAAATACAACACTTGGGTAACTATAAAGGCTACATAGATAAATCCATAAAGAAGATGAAGGCACCTGTGGAGAACTTGGTCTTGCTGAGGACATGGCCACTTTTTAAGGGCTAGATACACACATAGGTGGTGTTGAGAAATTCCCAAATGTGTCTCTCTGAAGTCCAATAGTTGCAGATTGTGCCATCGTCCTTTTCATCTATTGATGAGACATTATTTCATTGTCTGATCAAAGTACTTCAGCTTTAGGGAAGTTAAATTCATCTTTCTAAAACTTGATCTTGCGGAAGGAAGGATCATTCTTTAAGCGGTAAGGACAAAATGTTATTGTCCAGAACCTACTAAATATGTACACACAGTCAATTTCTGTGTTGCGCCCATTTTTTGCCATGGTCGATCATTTTTCATAATCTTATCAATGCACCATTTATTTTTCACCAAAGGTTCCATTTGTGCCAATTGTATGTATTATTAGGCCACAGCATAAATTTCAAAGAAGAAATTTGCATCTCACAGATGCAAGCACGTAATATCTGAACCTCAGGCCGCCTAACGTAATTAACAACATGTATGTTAGTCTTCAGGACATGCAACATGTGTTAAAAATCCAGCCTCTCCAACCTTCAGCTGGCATCTCTCAATGGGGCATTCTACACCAATATCTCCGTTATGTAAGCTAATTAACTATGTGCCTGATGAGCAGAAATACAACACTTGGGTAACTATAACGGCTAATAGATAATCCATAAAGAGATGAGGCACCTGTGGAACTTGATCTTGCGAGGACATGGCCACTTTTTAAGGGCATACACACATAGGTGTGTGAGAAATCCAAATGTTTCTTGAAGTCCAATAGTTGCGATTGTGCATCGTCTTTATCTATTGATGAGACATTTTCATTGTCTGATAAGTATCAGCTTTAGGAGTTAAATTCATTTTCTAAACTTGATCTTGCGGAAGGAAGATCATTCTTTAAGTAAGGACAAATGTTATTGTCCAGAACGAAGAATATTCTAAGGCAATTTTGCGACTATATTGTCCACATTTGCATTTTTTCCGGTTTTCATATTATATGGCACTATTTCACAAGTCCATTCTGCAATTTTATTATTGGCCATATTGTAAGGAATTTCATCTACATTGACAGCCGTAAAATTCTGTCCCAAGTCCTTACGCAATTTAATTGGTTAGCTCAGACATACAGTTTAAAAATACAAGCACCAACCTATGGCCACTCAACTAATTGAGCAATTATTACATTCGAATGACACTTTAAAATATTGAATGGCCAAAATACAGCTGGGTCACTAAAGGGTATAATAAAATCTCAGAAGTAAGCATTGAATATTGCTTGCTGAATACACTTTTTAAGGGCTAATACAACCATAGGGAGTTGAATACTTCCAAATTGATCTCTGAAGGACATATTTTGAATGCATACACATTTAGTTTGTGAGACTCTTTATTGCTGTCAAAGTCAATTTAGGGCATAAATTTTCTTTGATAGACTTTTCAATTCTGACAATACTTACTGTTAGGACAAATTTTGTCCAATTAATTGTCAAAAAGGCCAACTTTTTAAGCACAAATTTTTTCCAGACATTTCATACTACATCGACTCCATTTAGTATAATTTTTTTCCATTGGGACCATTTTTAATATTGAAATAAACTTTCAACCTAAATTTCCATTCATTTGCAAGATGTAATTTTAACAGGCCGCTAAATTAATTAAAATTTGCTTATTGAAGCAAATTGTTAAAAACGCACTCATACCTAATCATTCTAAACATGCATCTTGTAAAAATCCACCTCTCTAAGCTATTCCTGCTGCATTGAAAATTCGAATTTTCACAGATACAAGTTTAGTATAATGATCATGTGAGAATTATTACTTGTAACATAGCTTTAGGGATAATCAAATCATTAAGAACTTGATCTTGAAAGGATTCTTCAGATTGAAAGTTATAGGCCTTAAAATTCAATAGCATCATTCAATGTTGCATTTATTCCTTTCATTTTAACATTCTTTCTTATCGACCAATACTTCTTAGAAAATCATCTTCTACTGATTGAATATGGCATCTTAATTCAAGGAACCATATTGTCAGCACTCAATATTACCCATGGCCTTAATGTTAACACATTATTTTTCAGGAACACTTTTATAATATCTGAACCATTCTTCCTAAGTCAAATTGGCAATTTTCTAATTTTACTAGAAAATTCAAAGAAAATTTGATCAGATTCAAATATTCTACATACGCTATAGTA
>JARQOD010001404.1:0-99132 GCA_033576555.1 Oophaga sylvatica | reverse complement strand
AAAAGGGTTCGAGGGGGGAAATTTTGGCCCCTCTAAAGGCATCCTTTTTTTCAGGAATTAAGCAGAGATTCACTTTGCCCCTTTTTTACGGCAGCTGTTTTCTCTGCCATTTCGGTGGGGTTGATGCTCTAAAATTTGGGGGGAGGTTGCGTTTTGCCCCAAAAAGATCCGCCCCCCTTTTAAAAGTAACCTTCCCCCTTTTTTTTTAAAAAAATTTTTTCCCCTTACTAAAAACGATTTATCCCGGGGGTAAGGGGGGTTTTATTGGCCTGAAAGGGGGCTTTTGAAGAGGGGAGCTTGGTGGAGGGGCCAAACACGGGGGGGCCCCCCTTACTGACCATAAGAATCTGGTTTATCTGGAATCCCCAACGACTCAATCCTAACGGGCCAGGGGGGCTTTTTTTTCACACGTTTTTTTTTTTGGGTTTCCTTTTTTGGGGCACAAAATGTTAAGGGGAAGCCTCCGGGTTTTTCCCCTTCGGACCCCCCTATTATTGACCCTTTTTTTTTTGAAAGGGGGTTTGTAGTTTTTCCGCCACTCACCTTTTTGAGATTTTGCTCTCAGGGTGTCAGGAGGATGGGCCCGACGTCCCCTTTTGGGAAAAATTTTTTTCCCCCGGGGCCATTTGGAAAAAAAGAGTTGATGTCTGAGGTTCTTGTTCCGCTTTGGCTGGGCCCCCGGGAAAATTTTTGGGTTTTCCCAAGACTTTTGGGGGGGGTTTTTTTGGTGGCCTACCTTGCTGTGTGTCGGGGAAAATTTTGCAGTCCTGGGGGATTGCCCCCCCCAACCCTTGCTCTCGTCTGGGGTTTTGTTCCCCCATTGCCGGGCCCCAAAAGAGAAAATGGCCATATCTCATGGATTTCATTTCCCCCCTTTTCCTGTTTCTCAAAAAAGACCCATCTGGGTGATTTGTGATAGGTTTTCCAAGATAAAACATTTTGCCCCAAAAACAAATTTTCCCCCCCCCTTTAAAAATTTGGGCCCCCTTTTTTTCCCCTTCGCACGTGGTTCATTTCAGGGGATTCCTGGAAAAAAGTGTTGACGAGGGGCCTGTTTTTTTCCCGTTTTTTGGGGGGACTTTTTGTTCAAAAATGGGGGTTCATTGTTTTTTTCCCCCCGGCTTTCCCCCGACCAAAGGGCAAACTGAGAAACAAACCAGCATTGGGGGAAATTATCTTTAAAATGCTTTGGGTCCCCTGATCAGGGTGACTGGGTCCCTTTTTGCCTTTGGTGGTTTGCTCTTAATAAAGGGACTCTGCCCTTTGATTTCAGTTTTTTTGTATTCTGGGGGTTTTTTCCCCCCATTTTCTTCAGGGCAGACGGAGGCTTCTTTGTCCCCCTGTTGACTCGTTGTGGAGCGTAGCAAAAGATTTGGGGCCATAGGGGGAGGGTTTTTCCCCCCCTCAGGAAAAGGGGGGCCCCGGGTTTTCAAACCCGGGATGGACGATGCCCCTTTTTTTAAATAGGGGAAATTTTGGGCCCTTTCCTCAAAAATTTTCCCCCGAGAGTAAACTCCTAAATTTAAGCCCCCGGGGGTTTTTGGAAACCCTTTTAAGATCTTTGGGGTTTTTTTAATCTTTCTTTTCGTTTGCTTTTTCCCGGGGCATTTAAAAACCATAACTGTTCCACAATTTCCCTTTTTAAAGGTTGTTGAGCCGTGGTTCCCCTGCTGGCCCTTTTGACCCCCTTTTTTTTGAGGGCATCGGGGTATGTGGTTGGAAAAAAAATTAGATTTTCGTTTTTTTTTTTTTGACGGAAAAATCCCCCATTTGGTTTTTAAGGGGGATTATGGTCAGGAGGACAATTTTTTTGGGGGTTTGCTTCGGGCTCCATCTGGGAGACTCATCCGTGGGCCTAAAAGCTCATTTTCCCCCCCCACCTGGGGTTTTTTTAAGTGGGGTTCGGTGACCCCTCCCCCGGGGGGGGACTGTTTGATGGGTTTTGGGGGAGTTCTGAGCGAGGCTTCCCTTGGTGGTTTTTAAAACGGTTTCTGGGCTTCCAGTGAAGATTTTAAGATTGTGAGGATTTTGGGGGGTTTTTGGGGGTTTTGACTGGCTTATTAAGGAAATCCCTTCCCCTCAGGTTTTCCCCGGGGGTTTTTTTTTTTTGGGCTCACCTTGATTCCTGTTTCCCTTTAGCCTGCGTGTGTGTTGCATTCCGCTAAAATAAGACCCTTTTTTTCTTTTTTTTTTTGTGCTTGATTTTTTCATTTTTTTCCCGCACTTCTGTGGGGCCTTCAGGGGCCCCTCGGGGGGTTTTTCCCTCTCAGGGTTTTTTCAGCCACTGTGTTTTTACTTTTGCTTTTCCAGTTTTTTTAGTGGGTGTGTTTTTTTTTTGTTACAAAACCCCCGGGGAACCCAATTTAGGTGGTTTAAAGGGCGTTTTTGGTCTCAGGTTTTTGAAATTATTTTTAAAATATTGAAGGGGGAAACCCCGGGGGGCTGTAGGTTTGGGGGAATTCAATCAGAGAGGGTTTCTTTTGCAAATAAGTTTTGGAAAAAACAAAAACACCCCCAAAAAAAAATTCAAACAACCCCCCTTTTTTTTACATGCAAAGATCCCCCAAAATTTTTTACACAATTTTCCTTTTTTTGAAAAAGGAAATTTTTAAAACTTTGAACCCCTATGCGGGGTGGTAAAGTTCTTACACAGTCCTCCCCAAAAGGACCAAAAAAATAAGCGATGCACGGTCGTGGGTGGTTTTACACACGGGTGTGTGAAGAAATCAATCCGGGGATCGAAAACACGGGGGGCCGGGGAAAAATTTTAAACTAGTTGTGGGAAAACAGTGAAAAGTTTCCCAACCAAAAATTTTTATGTCAGTATTTCCCCTAACAGTTCCCAAAGGGGTTCCCCCAGGGGTTAATCCCCAAAAAGGGGTTAAAAGAAAAAAATTCAAAACCCACAGTTTTTTCAAGGATAACCAAGGGGTTAAATTCCCAATCAAAGTTTAGTGATAAACAGTTTTTTGTCAACTTATTTGCAGAGAAGTCCAACCAGGGTAAAAACGCTGGGAGAAACACCTAAAAGGTTATGCCTTTCAAAAACAAAAGATCGTGGGAAAAAAAGCAGGGGGGTTCGGGAAAAAGGAAGCAAAACTCCACGGAAGCAAACCTAGCCAGGTTTTTAAAAAAACGAACGGGGGTGGGACAAAAACACAAACTCATTTTAAAAAGGGGCAAAATCTTTGACAAATTCCCTAGAAAACCGAATACTGACATTCCCCCCCAAAGAGGGCCCCGGACTCCCCCCGGGCCGCCCGGGGATCCCCGGGGAAAATAAACAATCTTCAGGGCGCTTTGGGGTTTTATTTTTGGGTTTCCCAAAAATTTTTTTAGGGGTAACCTTCCTCTAAAAGAACTGAACCGGGGTTTTATGAAGTCTCAATTAACAAATCCTTCCCCAAATTTGTTCTTCCTCAAACCAACAGGTGGAGGGGGGGGTACGCGCCCCTAAAACGTTTGGGGACGGTTTAAAAAGGAAACTGAAATACTGGGTGTCCCCTTTAAAAGTCCGGGGTGCTTCCCCCAAGGGCAACAGAGTACAATCCCTGATCTGAATGGCCGATGAATTTCGCCCCAGTTTCTGCGAAGGAACACCCAATTTTAATTTTTGGGGACAACCCAAAAATGACCCCCCACCTTATAATGGGCTGGTTTCCGGAATTATGGCGACTTTTTTAACGCCCTGTCTTGGTCGGGGGTCCCTTTAAAATTTTAAGATTTTTCTTTCAACGCGCACTCTGTCTTAACCGGGTACCAAAAAAGTAACGGAGACCCAGGGAAAAAACTTTTGGTTTTAACCCCTTTTTCAAAAAAAGGGGTTCCTTCGGGGAAAGCTTTGGGGTTTTTGTAAAAAATTCCCTAGAGGAAATAGCTTCGCCAACGTCTGCAAATTACAAAAGCTAGATATTCTCCCGGTTTGATTTGTCCGTTCGGCTCCCGTTTTTTCTGAGGATGGTATGCAGAAAAAAACAAAAATTATGTGGGGCGCAAAAAATCCTTTCCAAAAAACTAGAGGTAAATTGTATTCCCCCCCAAAATAGTCATCTGGTTACCCCCTAGCCAAAAGTTCTGGTAACAGATTACTGTCTCTGTACGAGGGAAACCCCACACGGAAAAAAGAGCAGCTTTGTTAAAACTACTACCCCAAAATTTTTTTTTACCACCGAGGGGGTAACCCCAATAAATCCACGAAATAGACCCCCAAGGGGGGGCGGGAAGGTACGGTTTAAGAAACCTTGGGGAAACCAGGAACTTTACGGGCACAAACTTCAAAAGGGCTAGTTTCACATCCTTAAGCGGTAGGCCCAAAAAAAAGAGTTAAAATTCCCGGTCTTTTGTCCCCCCCATGACCCCAATTTAAGTCGGGGGCCAATTTGAAACTCGAATCTTCAGCCCGGGGGGATAAAAAACACGTCTCTAAGCCAACACCATTCCCCAAGGAAAATTCACTTGTCGGGGGGCGCAAAATACGCCCCCGATGGCCGCTTTTCCGCCACAAGCCCGGGTTCCGGGCACCCAAGAAATTGGCCCCGACAAGAGGGGTTTGACGGGGGCCAGGACGGAATCCACAGGATTCGGGATTGCTCACTTTCCCCTTACGTGAAAAACCGGGGTACGAAAAAATAAAATTAAACTGGGGTTAAAAAAAAAAATCACCTATTGTCGGGGGAAAAGACAGGGAGACTTAAGGGGAATTCCAAATTCGTTTTTTTTCCTGGTACTACTACTCTGATTCCCCCCCGCAAATGATTTCCATTCCTTAAAGGCAAAATATTCCAAAAGTTCCTTACGCCACATCATGTTAAGTTTTCGAAAAAAACCTACGAAAAAAAAAGGGGCACGGGCAAAACCCTTTTTTCCGGTCGTTGTGGAAAGGGTAGCCCCAATGCCAGTCAAAGCGTCCCCTCCCGTAAAGGGTCAGGTCGGAGCTCAATTTGGACCGGGGTAAAAACAACCCTTCAGGGGACAAAAATTCCCGACTTGCGAAACCATTAAACTTTTCCCCTTTGGGGGGGGAGTGATGGACGGGGAATTTCTGAAAAATTTTGGTAAACGTTTTTTAAAAAATTAGCAAACCAAGAACGCTTACCTCCTTTTAAGTTTCCTGGGACCCCCGGCCCCTCCAAGATTGCCCGGTCTTTGGGGTCCTATTCAACCCCGAGGGGGGATAACATAGCCTAGAATTGAATTTAGAAAATGGGGCCAACTTTTTCGGTTTGATGTACAAATTTATCTCCAAACTTAAGACGGTCTTGACATTTTCCTGAGTCCTTAAAAGGGGCGAAAAGATTAAGATTCACGGGGAAATTACCACATATTGGTCCAAAAATCCCTGAAAAAATTTTGGAAAAAATTAAAAGCACGGAGCTTTACAGAGTCCGAATGGATCACCAAATTTCAAAAGTCCTCGGCATCTAAAAGCTTTTTTTTTTGTCCCCGGGCCGAAAATTAAATTAATGCCCCCAAAGATCAATTTTTTGGGAAATATTTGGCCCTGGCGAACTCTTTTCCCAAAAATTTTTTGGAATTGGGGGGAACGGGCCCGTTACAAGGTTTTCCCTTTTTTTAACTCCGTGTCAATCGGGTCTTAGAGTCATCTTTTCTTTAAAAAAAATTTGGACCCGCGGTGAAAAGTGGCGGATAAACCCTTGAAAATTTCTCATCATTCTCTCTAAAGATTTTAATTCCGGGCCCCCAAGGGGAAAAAAGGCCAAAGGGAAAACGCGCCCGGGGAAAAATTCTATGGGGCGTCAAGGGCAGTGGGGGAAGTTGATCTGCTTCCTTTTTCACAAATGTCTGAGAATTCCTGAAAATATCAGAGGGAGAGTAGGTACCTGTATCACCTCTTCCAAGTTCTGGGTAACTGGAGCCGCTACAGTTGGACTGATGGTAGAATTGCACTTCGGGAGAAAAGGTTTTTCTCCTTGGTTTCCCAATTGAGATGGATTTTGTGACCGTAACCCGGGATTCCTAAAATTACGGAAAATGAGGAGAAATATTAAATGAATGAAAGTGTTTCTTGATGGTCGGGGTTCCTCTTCCCACTCCAGGGGCACTGTCTCCGATCTACTGGCCCCAAAAAAACAATGGGAACCATCCCCCGTTTCCATGTGATTGGTGAAGCCTTGTTGTGTCTTTATACCTGTTCCTTTTGCAAAAGAAGAATCCATGAAATTCCACCTGCTCCAGAGTCTATCATGGCAGAACTTGATACCCCACTGTTCCTCCCACTGAATTGTATAGGAAGGAACAATGTGAATATTTTCCCCTTATCTTTAGGGAAGTCGGCTCAGTATTGGGGAAAAACCCATCTAGATGTAGATGGTTTCCGAAACTTCAGACTCAGCGTTTATTATCTAATCCCCTTACTACCGCCAACACCTTGTTGGGTCGCCTAGGACATTTAGGACAATTGATGAGGAAATGGTCCGATTGCCACAATAGAAACATAAGCGCTCACGGGACGGTGTTCGCGGGGGTTTATTATTCTCACGTCTCTGCGTGAGTCCCACCTGCATAGGCACCCCTCAGCCTCTCGCGGGTTTTTGCCGTGGTTTCCCTGGACGGAAGAGAATTAGTAATGCATTTACAGGGCCCCACTTTTCTTGTCTGGTTCAGTTAAACGGATATCAATCGTACACAGGCTGTATAAACAATTCAACCCTGTGGAGACTCTGAACGAGCTAGCTCATCCTTGATTGCATTTGACAAAACCCTTTTCTAAAGTTGGTAATAAAGCTTTTTTTTCCCACTGAGTGTCACCACTAACCTTTTAAATTCGTAACATTTCTATGACTGCCGTTCCCTGGCGTAAGGAAAAGCAAGGAGATTCAGCGGTAGCCGGCGGTTGGGGTCGTCGAACATTTGGCCATGGTGCCCGAAAATTTCAAATTTTTTAGACGGGTATCTGACTTTCAACCATGGATTTGCCCAAGCCAGTGCACGTGATGTCAACAACATAATAATACATAGAACCTTAGACTTTCAGACCGGTTAGTAGGGGATGTACATCAAAAATAATATACTTGATTAAACAAACCCACGGGAAATTTACTTCGGTCACCATTAAAACGGAATGGAGGCAATTTGGGATATGGGGGTGAGGTAGGCTCAGTAGGTAAGGCCTCCCAGGACACCTAACCTAGCAGTAGATCTTGGAGAAACCTACCAAACCCCCGTGCATTGTGGTTAACCCGGACTCCAAGTCTTTTTAAACTGTTGGTGCAGCCGCCACCTCCTGCTGCAAGGAGTTAACTATGGTGAAAAAATTTGTCTGCCCGTGTTCCGTCATTGCCCCAGCAGAATCCTCTTTTTTAGGTGGGTTATCCTGTAAAACTATTGTAGGAACTCGAGGATTCTGATAGGTGGGGCAATGAAACAGAGACGGGGTTTTTTTGAAAGCAAATAATGTATTTGTGAAAAAAGCAAAACACCCCAAAACAATTTAAACAACCCTAGTGAAGCAATGAGTCCATATATATTTTACACAAATCCAGTTAATGAATCGGATATATAAGTCTTTGAACCTCTTTTAGCGAGGGTGTAAAGTTCTTACGAGGAGTCCTCACACAAATGTTACCAAAGGTAAGTCTGATGCACAGGTAACGTGGCTGGATTTACACACTGCTGGTGTTTTGAAGAGTCAGATCCAGGTATGCAGAAAACACAGGGAGGTCCAGGAAAAGTTAAACTCAGTTGTGGCTTAATTCAGTGAAGTCCAACAAAAAAGTTTTATATGTCAGTAAGGTTCCCCGTAACAGTTCCAACAGCTCTCACCAGAGTAATGCCAAAGGGTTAAACGCAACAGTTCAGAAACACAGTTCTTATCAGATGGTGGAACCAAGGGTTAAATTCCCAAGTCAACAGTTTAGTGATAACACAGTACTTTGTGCAACTTACATATGCAGAGAATGTCCAGGGGCCATGGGTAGAAACTGCTGTGGTGAGAAACACCTGAAAAAAAGGTTATGCACTTTCCTGGTAAATACACAAAAGATTGTGAGGAACAAAGCAGCTGGTTGCAGGGAAACGGAAGCAGGATACTCCAGCAGTGAAGCCAACACCTGAGCCAGGTTTTTAAAACAAACGAACAGGAAGTAGGGCACACAAAACAGCAAACTCCATTTTTAACAAAGGGCAAAATCATTGACAAAGTTACCTAGAAAACCCGGAATACTGACATTACTCCCCCTAAAGACGGCCTCCGGACGGTCCTGGACCAGCCTGTCGGGGTATCTCCGATGAAACTGAGCAATCTTCAGAGGGCATTGATGTTACTTACTGGTTCCCAAGAATCATTTTCAGGAGAGTAACCTTGCCATCTAATAGATACTGAAGCGGTTTCTATGAAGTCTCGAATTAACAATACCCTGTACCACGAATTGTTCTTCGCCATCAACCAACACTGGTGGAGGGGGAGGTACGATACGTCCCTGAAACGTTAGGAGAGACTGGTTTTAATAAGGAAACATGAAATACTGGGTGTCCCTTTAAAGTCCGTGGTAGCTTCAACCGACAGGCAACAGAGCTCACAATCCCAGTGATCTTGAATGGACCGATGAATTTCTGTCCCAGTTTTGCGAGGAACACCCAATTTTAGATTCTTGGTGGAAAAACAAACTGAGTCTCCTACCTTATACATAGGTGCTGGGTTTCCGGAATCTATCGGCCGACTTCTTGTTAACGCTCCTGTGCTGTGGTCAGGGAGTCCTTAAACTTCAAGATTACGTTGCAACGCCGTCACTCTGTCTTCAACCGCTGGTACCGAAATCGTAACCGAGACCTAGGCAAAATACTTGGATGATAACCCAGGTTGGCAAAAAAAGGCGTTACCTTCGTGGAACTGCTTTGGAGTTGTTGTACGAAAATTCCGCTAGAGGAAGTAGCTTCAGCCAATCGTCCTGCAAATGATGACGTAACAGCGTAGATATTGCTCCAAGGTTTGATTTGTCCGTTCGGTTGCCCGTTGGTCTGAGGATGGTATGCAGAAGACAAGCAAACATTAATGTGGAGCGCAGAACAAAATCCTTTCCAAAATCTAGAGGTAAATTGTATTCCCCGGTCAGAAATGATGTCATCTGGTACCCCATGCAGCCGGAAAATGTTCTGATAACTAGATCTACTGTCTCTGTAGCTGAGGGAAGACCAGCACACGGAATGAAATGAGCAGCTTTCGTTAAACATCTACTACCACCAAAATAGTATTTTTACCACCAGAGGTGGGTAACTCCACAAAAAGTCCATCGAAATAGACCCCCAAGGGCGAGACGGTACAGGTAGCGGTTTAAGAAGACCAGTAGGTGAAACGCGAGGAACTTGTACCGGGCACAAACTTCACAAGAGCGGACATAGTCATTCACATCCTTCAAGCAGGTAGGCCACCAAAAAAAAACGAGTTAACAATTCTGCGTCTTCTGTACCCCCCTATGACCAGCCATTTAGAGTCGTGGACCAATTTGAGAACTCGAAGTCTTACAGCCTCTGGGACATAAATACATCGATCTCTAAGCCACACACCATTCCGAAGGACAAGATTCACATTGTCAGGTGGAGCTGCAAGAAATACGTCACCGTCATAGGCCAGCTTGATCTCCTGCCACAAGTCCCGGGTTCCGAGCACTCCAACGAAAATTGGCCTCCGACAAGATGGTCTTCGACGGGGTCCCAGGCACGGAATCCACGGTATGGATTCGGGATAATGCGTCAGCTTTCCCATTACGTGAACCTGGGCGGTACGAAATAATAAAATTAAACTGGTTCAAGAACAAACTCCACCTAGCTTGTCGAGGAGAAAGACACCTGGCAGACTTAAGGAATTCCAAATTGCGATGATCCGTGAGTACTACTACCTGCTGAGTTGCCCCCTGCAAATGATGTCTCCATTCCTTAAAGGCAGAAATAATTGCCAAAAGTTCCTTATCTGCCACATCATAGTTAAGTTCTGCAGAAGATAACCTACGAGAGAAGAGGCACACGGGTGCAGCAAACCTTTGTCTCCGGTACGTTGTGAGAGGATAGCTCCCAATGCACAGTCAGACGCGTCCACCTCCACGATAAAAGGCTGTGCAGGATCCGGATGCATCAATATTGGAGCCGTGGTAAAACAACCCTTCAGGCGATCAAAGGCTTCCTGAGCTTGCGAAGACCATTCAAACTTCTTCCCCTTCTTGGTGAGGAGTGATGGGACGGACAATTTCTGAAAAATTTCGGATAAACCGTCTATAAAAGTTAGCAAAGCCAATGAATCGCTGTACCTCCTAATGTTTCCTGGTACCGGCCAGTCCAAGATTGCCTGGATCTTGCTGGACTCCATATTCAATCCCTGAGGCGAGATAACATAGCCTAAAAATTGAATTTCAGAACAATGGAACTCACACTTTTCGAGTTTGATGTACAAATGATTATCTCTCAAACGTCTAAGTACGGTCTTGACATGTTCCTGATGTTCCTGTAAGGAGTCAGAAAAGATTAAGATGTCATCAAGGTAAATTACCACATATTGGTCCAATAAATCCTGAAAATGTCGTTGGCTAAATTGAAAAGCAGCAGGAGCGTTACAGAGTCCGAATGGCATCACCAAATATTCAAAATGTCCATACCGGCATCTAAAAGCTGTCTTCCATTCGTCTCCGGGCCGTATACGGAGTAAATTAATGCCCACGAAGATCTAATTTGGTAAATACTTTGGCCTGGCGAACTCTTTCCAACAATTCTGGAATTAGGGGCAACGGGTACCTGTTACGAATGGTTCCTTATTTAACTCCCGGTAGTCAATGCAGGGTCTTAGAGTACCATCCTTCTTCTTTACAAAGAATATTGGAGCTCCCGCTGGTGAAAGAAATGGTCGGATAAACCCCTTGGCTAAATTCTCATCTATATACTCTCGTAAAGATTTTAATTCCGAGCCGCCAACGGGTAAACATGGCCGAAAGGAATCGCTGCTCCAGGAAGCAATTCTATGGGGCAGTCATACGGTCTATGTGGGGGAAGTTGATCTGCCTTCCTTTTATCACAAATGTTTGAGAATTCCTGATATATCAGAGGGAGAGTAGGTACCTGTATCACCTCTTCCAAGTTCTGGGTAACTGGAGCCGCTACAGTTGGACTGATGGTAGAACTGCACTTCGGGAGAAAGGTTATCTCCTTGGTTTCCCAATTGATGATTGGATTTTGTGACCGTAACCAGGGAATTCCTAAAATTACAGGAAAATGAGGAGAAGATATTAACATGAATGAAAGTGTTTCTTGATGGTCTGGTTCCATCTTACACTCCAGAGGCACTGTCTCCCGATCTACTGTCCAGAAACTAATGGGGAACCATCCACCGTTTCCATAGTGATTGGTGAAGCTCTTAGTTGTGTCTTTATACCATGTTCCTTTGCAAAAGAAGAATCCATGAAATTCCCACCTGCTCCAGAGTCTATCATGGCAGAACTTGATATCCACTGTTCCTCCCACTGAATCTGTATAGGAAGAGAACAATGTGAATATTTCTCCCCTTGATCTTTAGGGGAAGTCGGCATCAGTATTGGGGGAAAAACCGCATCTAGATGTAGACTGGTTTCCGAAACTTCAGACTCAGCGTCTGTATTATCATAATCCCCTACTACCGCCAACACCTTGTTGGGTCGCCTAGGACATTTAGGACAATTGATGAGGAAATGGTCCGATTGACCACAATAGAAACATAAGCGCTCACGGAGACGGTGTTCGCGGCGTTCATTATTCTCACGTCTCTGCAGTGAGTCCACCTGCATAGGCACCTCCTCAGCCTCTCGCGGGTTTTTGCCTGTGGTTTCCCTGGACGGAAGAGAGTAATTAGTAATGCGATTTACAGCGGCCCACTTTTCTTGTCTGCGTTCAGTTAAACGGATATCAATACGTACACAGTGCTGTATAAACAATTCAAACTCCTGTGGAGACTCTGAACGAGCTAGCTCATCCTTGATTGCATTTGACAAACCTTTTCTAAAGATTGGTAATAAAGCATTGTTTTCCCACTGAGTGTCCACCACTAACCTTTTAAATTCAGTAACATATTCTATGACTGACCGTTTCCCCTGGCGTAAGGAAAGCAAGGCAGATTCAGCGGTAGCACGGCGGTTGGGATCGTCGAACATTTGCGCCATGGCTGCCAGAAAATTGTCCAAATTATTTAGACGGGTATCATGACTTTCAACCATAGGATTTGCCCAAGCCAGTGCACGTGATGTCAACAACATAATAATACATAGAACCTTAGATCTATCAGACCGGTAGTAGGAGGCATGTACATCAAAAAATAATATACATTGATTAACAAACCCACGGAATTGACTTCGGTCACCATTAAAACGGAATGGAGGCAATTTGGGCATACTGGTGGATGAGGTAGGCTCAGTAGGTAAGGCCTCCAGGACACCTAACCTAGCACGTAGATCTTGGAGAGCCTGACCAAACCCCTGTGCATTGTGGTTAACCCGAGACTCCAAGTCTCTAATCTGATTGAGTGCAGCCGCCACCTCCTGCTGCAAGGAGTTAACTATGGTGAACAATTTGTCTGCCCGTGTCTCCGTCATTGCCCCAGCAGAATCCTCTTTTTTAGGCTGGAGTATCCTGTAATACTATTGTAGGAACTCGAGGATTCTGATAGCGTGGGGCAATGAACAATCAGAGACGGGTTTCTTTGAATGCAAATAATGTATTTGTGAAACAGCAAAACACCCCAAAACAATATTCAAACAACCCGTAGTGACATGCAATGAGTCCATATATATATACACAAGTCCAGTTATATGAATCCGGATATATAAGTCTTTGAACCTCTATAGCGAGGGTGGTAAAGTTCTTACGACGGAGTCCTCACACAAATGTGACCACAAGGTAAGTCTGATGCACAGGTAACGTGGCTGGATTTACACACTGCTGGTGTGTGAAGAGTCAGATCCAGGTATGCAGAAAACACAGGGAGGTCCAGGAACAAGTTAATCTCAGTTGTGGCTTAATTCAGTGAAGTCCAACAACAAGTTCATATGTCAGTAAGGTTCCAGTAACAGTTCCAACAGCTCTCACCAGAGGTAATGCACAAAGGGTTAAACAGCAACAGTTCAGAAACACAGTTCTTATCAGATGGAGTGAACCAAGGGTTAAATTCCCAAGTCAACAGTTTAGTGATAACACAGTACTTTGTGCAACTTACATATGCAGAGAATGTCCAGAGCCATGGGTAGAAACTGCTGTGGCTGAGAAACACCTGAAGATAAGGTTATGCACTTTCCTGGTAAATACACAAAAGATCTGTGAGGAACAAAGCAGCTGGGTTGCAGGGAAACGGAAGCAGAATACTCCAGCAGTGAAGCCAACACCTGAGCCAGGTTTTAAACAAACGAACAGGAAGTAGGGCACACAAAACAGCAAACTCCATTTTAACAAAGGGCAAAATCATTGACAAAGTTACCTAGAAAACCCGGAATACTGACATTAGTAGAGTTGGTGCTTTTCAGGGTTTTCTGGGATTGCAGTAAGTACCCTTCCTTTTCTATTTAGTTAGTTTGGGCCCCAACGTTTGCTCATACTATTTTCTGTCTGTGTCAGTATTTCTTCTTGTCTAACCGCCATTACATGTTTGGGGGCTTTCTATTATCTTTGGGGTTCTGCTCCGGGGCAGATAGCTTTCCTATATCTATCTTTAGGTGTAGTTAGTTTCTCAGGCTGTGACGAGGCGTCTAGGACCAACGTAGGAACGCTCCACGGCTGCCTCTAGTTGTTGTGGTTAGTCAGGGTACTGCAATCTCATAGATTCCAACTGCTCTGGTGTATTGCCTTTTTTGCCTGCACTCCTCAGCTACCGAAACATAACAGCGCACCTCAGCGGGTTCGCCACGTCGTGATAACCCATCAGCATTCCCATGATCGCTGCCTTTCTTGTGTTGTACGGCAAAATCATACTGCTGTAGGGCAAGGCTCCAGCGTAGCAACCTACCATTGGTTCCGGACACTGTGTGCAGCCAGCTCAGAGGGTTGTGGTCGGTGACCACCTTGAAGATGCGCCCGTACAGGTAGGGCTGCAAACGTTGCAGTGCCCAGACCATGGCCAGGCACTCCTTCTCGATGGTGGAGTATGCCACTTCCCTTGGCAGAAGTTTCCGGCTCAGGTACAACACGGGGTGCTCCTGGTTCCCCGAATCAACCTGGCTGAGTACAGCACCGAGGCCAAATTCGCTGGCGTCAGTCTGTACCAGGAATGGCCGACTGCTGTCGACGGCTTTCAACACTGGAGAGCTGCACAGGGCTGTTTTCAAAGCTCGGAATGCCGCCTCACAGCCATCTGTCCAGCTGACTGTTTGGGGTAGACCGCCCTTGGTGAGGTCCGTCAAGGGTTTTGCAATGGCGCTATAGTTCGGTACGAAACGCCTATAGTACCCTGCAGTGCCCAGGAAGGACTTCACCTGCTTTTTGGTCCTGGGGGTGGGCCAGGACACGATCGCGTCCACTTTCTCGGGCTCTGGACTCAGGGAACCCCCGCCTACCCGGTGCCCCAGGTAGTGGACCTCCCTCATGCCCATCTGGCATTTTCCCTGCTTGATGGTCAGACCTGCCTGGCGAATACGCTTGAGCACCTCCTGGAGATGCTGAAGGTGTTCCTCCCAGGTGGAACTGAAGACGGCAATATCGTCCAGGTACGCCACAGCATACTCCTCCAGTCCCTGAAGCAGGTGGTTGACCATCCGCTGAAAAGTGGCAGGGGCATTCTTCATGCCGAAAGGCATGACCGTGGACTCGTACAGTCCAAAAGGGGTGATAAAGGCAGATTTCTCCTGCGCCGCCGGGCTCAGGGGAATCTGCCAGTATCCCCGGCTTAAATCCATGATGAATATGTACTTGGCACTCGCCAACCGCTCCAGCAGATCCTCGATGCGTGGCATTGGGTGCGCATCAGAGGTAGTGATGGCGTTGAGCCCCCTGTAGTCCACACAGAACCGGGTGGTCCGATCCTTTTTTGGCACGAGAACTACAGGTGAGGCCCACGCGCTTTTGGACGGCCGGATCACCCCCAGCTGCAACATCTCCTGGATCTCCTGGCGCATAATCTGCTGCACTTCCTCAGAGATCCGATAAGGTGTCCGCCGTAACGGGGCGTGATTCCTGGTGTCCACCTCGTGGACTGCCAACTTGGTCCTTCCGGGTCGGTTAGTGAACTCGGCCCGGAAGGGTTCCAGAGTGGTCAGCAACTGCAACCGCTGGGAGGCGGTTAGCGAGGCATTTACCTCCATGTCCTCAATGGACCCATTGGCCTTGGCTTGGGCCAGCATGTCCAGGAGGGGATCCTCCTCCCCGTCCTCGGGCAGGTTGCAGACCGGTAGGACGCAGGCTTCACGTTCATGATGGGCCTTCATCATGTTGACGTGAAAGGCCTTGTGCCTACCCTGAGTGTGGTCAAGCGTGACCACGTAGGTGACTGGGTTGAGCCGTTGGTGCACGACGTACGGGCCTTCCCAGGCTGCCTGAAGCTTATCCTTTGGTACGGGGACCAGCACCCACACCTTTTGACCCACCTGGTAGGTCCGCTCCCGGGCGTTCTGGTCGTACCAGTGCTTCTGGTCAGCCTGAGCCTGCGTCATGTTGTCATGCACCAACTGCGTCAAGGTCTGCATCTTGTCGCGGAAGCGCATGACATAATCCACGATGGACACTTCTGTGGGGTTTGGCTCATCTTCCCAGGATTCTCTTATCAACCCAAGGGGTCCCCGGACTCGCCTGCCATACAGGAGCTCAAAGGGGGAGAACCCCGTAGAGGCCTGCGGGACTTCCCTGTAGGCAAACAGCAGGTGTGGGAGGTACCGCTCCCAATCGCGTCCCTGGGTCTCAACCAGCATGCGGAGCATCTGTTTGAGGGTACCGTTAAAGCGTTCACACAAACCATTGGTCTGTGGGTGATACGCACTCGATACCATACGCGTCACCTGCATTTTGCTGCAGAGAGCCTTCATTAGGCGAGACATAAATTGGGTCCCTCGATCGGTAAGCATCTCCCTGGGAAATCCTACCCGTGAAAAGATGGTCACCAGTGCATCCGCCACCTTATCTGCCTTAGTTAAGGACAGAGCTACTGCCTCCGGGTACCGGGTAGCGTAGTCTACCACAGTAAGGATGTATTGCTTTCCAGAGTGGCTGGGGACGGCCAGCAGGCCCACGATGTCCACCGCGATCCTCTGGAAAGGCTCCTCTATCACTGGCAACGGGATCAGGGGAGCCTTAAGAGCAGGCCCCACCTTCCCCACTCTTTGACAGGTGATACAGGAGCGGCAGTAGTTAGTCACATCTGTCCCCATCTTGGGCCAATAGAAGTGTTGAGACAGCCGTGCCTTAGTTTTGCTGATCCCCAAGTGTCCAGCAAGTAGAATCTCATGGGCAATCCTCAACAACTCACCTCGGAACTGGTGCGGGACGACCAGCTGTTTTTCCCTCAACCACTCCTTTTGGGAATCTCCGGGTACTGTCTCCCGGTACAGCCTTCCTCGTTCCCAGAACACCCTCTCCTTATCAGTCACGGAGGTGGGCGTCTCGGCGAGGTGCCTCAAGTTCTCCAGGCTCACATCTGAGTGCAGAGCGGCCTGGAACTCCTGGCTGGAGGCAGCCAGAAGTGACGTTAGGGTTCCTTCCCCACTGGGACCCTCTGGGACCGGCTCTGGGTCCACCTCTGGTTCAGTCTCTCCTGTAGCGGAGGAGGGTTCAGATGGCAGGGCACTACCTGCGATCCGGGCACTCTGACTGCGGGTGACATCAGCTACATATGCAGTCTCCCCGGGATTTCTATAGACCCATCAGCCTGCGCTGCTATGGGCTCTACCTCCCCATCCACCCCCAACACTTCAGGAGCAGTGCTACTTATGGGCCAGTTACCTTCCTCGGTGGCACTGGTCAGTGTCATGGCGTCACCTTCCTCACGGTTCCCATGCACCTCCCTATTTCCTTGAGCACTGTCGCTTGCTCCTGCTAGGGGTTCCTCAGCCGTCTCACTCCGCAGAGCGACGTGGCTGAACGCTCCTGTACCTGTGGACACATCTACCACTTCAGAGAAAGGGTTAACAGGTTCAGATGGCACAGATACATCACTATCAGCATCATTCCTAGGGAAAGAAAGGTTATCAGTTGCATAATCACTTCGCAAAGCATTGGCAGGTAACACAATCAGTTTCCCATCAACATCAACATCAATGGTTAACGTTAACCTTATTATCAGAGTGGGAAGGGGTGTCAGGGACATAGTACGCGACCATCCTCCCCAGATCAGTCCCCAGTAAAACATCAGTGGGCAGGTTTTCGAACACCCCCACTTCCTTCACCCCACTCCCGGCACCCCAGTCAATGAAAACTCTGGCTATCGGCAAGGGGTAGTGGACGCCCCCAATCCCTGTGACAGTTAGGGTTTTCCCCGGAATCAACTCTTCAGGGCCGCCAGTTCGGGTCGGATGAGGGTTCGTTCGGCCCCGGTGTCCTTGAGGCCTGTAGCAAGACGGGCCCCCACACGGACGGGCTGCACGTTGTCATCAACCCTCCCCACCACACCACCCACCAAAAGAACAGAGGCTTGGGCCCGGAGGCCTTGGCTGGGGGGTTCTTCTGCCTCTCCGGACAGGTGGCGCTGATGTGTCCAGTCCTTTTACAGGAGAAACACTGGCGGGGGTCTGAGGTAGGCCTGGCGCTGGCAAAGGGGATAGTGCCTCCAGAGGGACGACTGGCAGGGGCACTGGGGTTGGTTGCAGGCTTACCCCCTCCCCAGTGGGCGGCGATGGGCTTCCGCACCTCAGGTTTCCGGTTGGCCTCATAGCTGTCGGCGATCCATGCTGTTAGGACCGCGTCCTCCGGTTCTCGGTCCAGGATGAACTGTCGGACCTCAGCTGGACACAGATGCAGGAACTGGTCTTTGATCATCAGGTCTCTCAGCTCCTCAAAGGTGTCAACTGACAGTCCATGGATCCACTGGTCAAAGTGGTTCCTGAGTCCTTGCACCACATCGCTATAACTGTCGTGTGGGCCACGTTGGAGGTTCCGGAACTTTTTTCGGTATACCTCAGGGGTTAGCTGGTACTTGGCGATCAGGGCCTGTGCTTGATGGCCTCATAGTCATCATCTTGATCTGACGTGAGGGAAGCAAACGCCTCCAGAGCTTTGCTCTTTAGCCCGGGGGACAAGTACCTGGCCCATTGGTTGTCAGGCAGCTGGTACTGTCTGCAGACTTTCTCAAAGGCCCGCAGAAAAGTGTCCAAGTCTCCGTCCTTTTCCAGCACGGGAAAGTGCTCCGGCCGGGGCTTCGGACTCTGAGAGCTGCTGGGTGTACCGCTCTGGGCTGTGGAGGGCATTGCCCCTTGTCTGAGCAGCTCCAGTTCATGGGCTCTCTGAGCTTCCCGCTCGGCTCTCTCAGCCTCTCGCTGGGCTTGGCGCTCGGCTATCTCAGCCTCTCGCTGTTTGGCCTCTCGCTGGTCGGCTCTCTCTTGAGCTTGCTGGATCAGCTTCAGGCGTTCTTCCTGGTTGTCAGCGGAGAGTCCCGCCAGGGCCACCTGCAAGTAAGGGTCCACCCCGCTCTGGGTGTAAGCAGTCAGGGGTTGGGCCTCTGCTCCTGCGGCACCACCTTGGCTTGGGCCGGCTCCTGCGCCCGCCACGCTCCGATGCTCGCCCAGCTCCTTCAGGGCCTGGACCAGTTGGCTTTTTGTTCGTTCGTGTGGACAAGGCCGTGGTACTTGCAGATTCCCACAAGAGTGTCCTTGCTCTGCTGTCCATACCAACTTGCTCCTATTGTAGCCATGTTTGCCAAATTAAAGATAGGATAGAAAACAAAGAGAAAGGGAGGGGTAACCGCAAGTACACACAATTGTCTCAGGACTAATAAACACTGAGTCTGTTCTCCAAAACTTTAGTTGCAGGGTCCCTGAAGAACCGTGCAAGTTTTTTAGTGAATGGAATGATTGCTCAGACCAGATCACTAATGCTCTATAATCCCACCGCTGCCACCACATGTGATGTAACGTGCACACGGTCCGCCACACGGTAGCTCGGGGTATCACGGCTTGTGATCCCTCCGTGCCGCAAATGTGACAAAAACGCGCACACACACGACGGCTGCTGCCGTCCGACCCAGTAAACTGCAGGGATTTATAATTATCCCACTTCCACTTAGGAACTTGCAGCTCTCTGGCGCCCCCCTTACCCTCAGGTCAGTCAGGGAACTGTACCTAGGATAATTAGTCGCCAGAACGGGTCACTTGGATGGGTGCTGGCTATTGGGCACGCTGCAGTGAGGGAATTATAATTACTCCGGGCCGCAGCCAGGCAATACACTTATAAAACCCGCTCCGTCACTGCCAACGCCACCCCAATAGGTTAACACTTTACACCCCTTCTTTTAGGTGCCACCAGCTACGATTTCCTTAATGAACAATTTATCAAGAGGGTCCGTAGCAACCCCAAAACAGTAGCGTAGTACTTCAGGCACGTGCAAATTCGTTTATAGAGCAGTAGAAACAAACTAATAATTTTATAGGTTTATTCCTTAAAACAGGCAGTGCTTATACAATATAAAAAAGATGTAACAAGCTGAGGCAATATAGTTATGTACAATATGGTTACAGAAAATAAACGGGATTAAAAGTGAAAAAACTCACATGATAGTTACATAGGCATAGGCAAGATGGTCTGGGGAGGAGCCACACGTCATAGTTCATTTGCAGATCTCTTAGTCAAGTCATCACAGCTTGGAATGACTAAGGGGGGCTTAACTGCAAGACTTATACCTGTGGGCTGCTGACCTCACAAAAGGGGATGGTTTTTCTGGCCACCTCCCAGGGATAGAAGTCCTAGGTTTAGTCCTGGAAGATTATCAGGAGCATAGTTCATCCTGAGAACCTCGCAGAAGAATGGCAGACCTATCAATGATCTTATTTTAAAATGACGGTTCAAATGAGCCCAAACTTGGGTGAAATAGTTCATTGTGCATCCGAGAATTCCATTTCTCGGGTTCTGTTGGAGTTACGGGTTCACCAGCACCATGGGAACGATGCCTGTCGGCCTATGTTTCACAACAGTAACTTTCGTGTTTCTGACGCAAATTCCCACCGTGTTATAAGCAAAAAGAATGAATTCTCATAATGGCTGCTAGGGGAGGAATAGCACATGGGCAGACAATGCAGACCCCCTGCGGTGAGGCGGGAAAATTCCAGCACTGGCAGCTCAGATTACACTACCTGTGTGCAGGCTGGGGGTTAATGAGAAGCGTGAGAGAGGAGGGGGGGGGGAACTTTGCTCTGTGGGCTGTCAGCAGCAAAAAAAAGATGAAGACTGTAGTTCTAGCACAGCACAAGACATGGAGCTTCCAGTATCCTCACAGCGCTGAGGCCAGTAGCCTCTCTGAAGCCAAAGTACATGTGGAAGGGGTGTATTGAGAAGGGGTTATCCCATTATTATTATTGCTTTTATTAAACATTATAATAATATTGATGTTATATTTTTATTAATATTAGAATGCATTATTATTATTATTATTAATAATAATATTTTTTATATTTTTACTAATTAGAATGTATTATTATTTGCTATATTAATAATATTTTTGGTATTTTATATTTTTAAGAAAATTTTTTATTAAGAATATTGGTGTTTTATATTTTTATTAATATTAGAATGTATCATTATTAATTAATAATGGTGTTTTATATTTTAATATCAGAATGTATTACTATTTGCTATATTAATAATAATTTTTGATATTTTATATTTTTAGTAATATTAGAATGTATCATTATTAAAAATATTGGTATCAGTTTATAGCATTATTATTACATGCTATAATAATTTTGGTGTTTTGTATTTTTATTTATTCCAAATAAAATTGTTATTATTATTATTATTGATAATAATAATAATGATATTTAATATTTTTATTATTATAATGTATTATTACTAATAATATTGTTATTTTATATTTTTACTAATATTAGAATGTATCATTATTAAACATATTGGTATTAGCTTATAGTATTATTATTACATGCTATAATAATTTTGATATTTAGTATTTTTATTTATTACAAATATTTTTATTATTATTATTAATAATAATAATAATAATAATAATAATAATAACAAATACTGGTATTTAATATTTTTATTGCCATTATAATACATTATTAATAATATTGGTATTTTATAATAATATTATTATATGCTATAGTAATAATAATTTTGATATTTTGTCTTTTTGTTTATTAGAATTATTATTATTTTTATTGATATTTTTATTCTTAGAATTATTTTTAATGATGTTGATATTATTTTACATTATTATTATTGTATTAATCATTTTGGTATTTTATATTTTTATTTATTAAAATTATTATTGTTAAGTATATTGGTATGATTATTATATTCAATATTATTAATATTGTTATTTTATATTTTTTATTAATATTTTACTGTATTATTATAATATTAGTATTTTATATATTGTTTATTATTATTGATTATTAGACTTATTGGCAATACTATTGGTATTATTATTATTATTAACTATAATAATAATAAAATAATAATAATAATAATAATAAGACTATTGGTATTTTAGATATTTTATTATTATTATTATTATTATTATTAATAACAATAATAAGAATATTGGTATTTTATATATTTGAATTATTTTTTATTACTATTATTATTATTATTTTATAAGACTATTTCTTATTATTACACCAGATCAGGTCCGGCATCACCATCTTTCCACACATCTTGAATAGTAAGTCTGAATTGTTGTATAGAAGGGTCCCGTATTCCCCCACCCATCTGCCTGTTTGATCACACAGAGTTTTTTTGTGTGGATTTTTTCAGCCTGAAATCCCATGTGAAGTAACGTCAGTAACATATGCCCTGTGGTCGGACGTTGCGATTACATTTCCACAGCAGCGAGTGATCGCCGTGTCAGGTTCTTGCAGATTCAGCAGTTTGGTAAAAACGAGCACACAACCAAAAACAGATAAAAATCAGATCGGGTGTATTTACAATAAATCGTCTGTTTTTCCTGTATAAAAAAACCTAAGTGTCTGAATGAGGCCTTAGCCTGAGTTACCACTAGGGGGCATGAGATCTGATGGCATGAACTCCACTTACAGCCCTGTGGGAGCTATTGTAAAGCTCCATGCCTGAGCAATTGACACAGTGTAAAGGAGCAGAGTCTACCAGCACAGAGTATTTTAGGAGAGGAGTGGGCTAAACTTTTTTGAGGTCACAGACTGAAAGTAACTTTGGAAGGAGCCGGTCTTGCAACTTGTGAGTTGATGTTTTGGATGTCACATAATGATAAAAAGGGGTTTTCCAGCAGCACAGAGTATGTTAGGAGAGAAGTGTTGGTCTTGCATGAATCATGCAGAAGGCAAAAGACACCCAGCTTCACAGGGACTATACCATTGGTGCAACCTGGGCAGCCACATAGGGGCTATAAGGAAAAGAGGCCACTACCATCCCCAAAGCAGCAGACAGCTTCTGTCACAGACATTATTGGATGCAGAGGGCCCATATGCTGGATTTGCATCGGGGCCCGGTCTGTCTGTCCCTGCATCTGAGTGCTGTCCGTTTCTAACAGATTGATAGAAAGGAGGTGAACAAACATTTCTTTTTTTCTATGCAGAGAAAAACGGAGAAAATACCTAATCAAACTCTAATCAAACTGTGATCAAACTGTAATCAAACTCTAATCAAACTCTAATCAAACTCTAATCAAACTCAGATCAAACTGTAATCAAACTCAGATCAAACTGTAATCAAACTCAGATCAAACTCTAATCAAACTCTAATCAACTCAGCTCAAACTCTGATCAGACTCTAATCAAACTCTAGTCAACTCTGATCAAACTCTAATCAAATTTTGATAAAACTCTGATCAAACTCTAATCAAACTCTAATCAACTCTGATCAAAGTCTGATCAAACTCTAATCAAACTCTAATCAAACTCAGATCAAACTCTAATCAAACTCTGATCAAACTCTAATCAAACTGTAATCAAAGTCTGATAAAACTGTGATCAAACTATGATCAAACTCTGATCATATTTTACAACTCTAATCAAACTCTAATCAAGTAAATAAGGCAAAGGTTGCACTCAATTGCACTGAAGCATATCAGTGTGTGTTCTATGAATTGTGAATAGCATAATGACTTTTGGAAGAGAAAAAACACATGAGATGCTTAGCACAAGATTTGGCCAAAAATTGTGATCCCATCCAACGGCAAGGTGATCATATGATCGGATGAGTCCCTGACTTAACTGCCTAGTGTGAACACTTACCTCTGGATAATAACTTGGTAAAGCCTATATTTATAGGAAGGTCGGAACCAAATGTGAATAGATGTAATTAAAACCACAGCATGGTGAAGGGCAGGGTGTCCAAGTCAGAAAAATTAGTAGTACACAATAATGGAAAACTGACCGAACAAAAAGCTAGTCTGAACTAGTGCATACCAAAAACAATAACATAGTAAATAAGGCAAAGGTTGCACTCAATTGCAAATCAGTGTGTGTTCTATGAAGTGTGAATAGCATAATGGCTTTTGGAAGGGAAAAAACACTACTTCCAAAAGCCAAACTCTGATCAAACTGTAATCAAACTGTGATCAAACTCTAATCAAACTTTATTAAACTTGATCAAACTCTAATCAAACTCTAATCAATCTATGATCAAACTCTAACTGGGACTGATGTTCTTGTACGGGAAAATCACAGAATGAGCCCTAAGATCTCCCCATCCCAGTAATGGCTGCTGCACACGTCAGTGATTTTCTCATACATAGTTGTATCACTTTCTCCTTTGAGAGACAGCAGTGCAGTAATGGCATCTGAGTGATGTCAGATTTTCTTTTCCACGGATTTTCAGGCTTTCATTGCCAAGGTTGATATGACACTCGGATCAATATCAGACGTTTCTCCGCTCACGAATCAGTGACTTGAGACAATGGTAAAGTTGGAGAGTCAGTGCTGGATCTGGGGAGGACACACAGAACCATTACCAGACCCTTCCAGTGTGCGGGGAACAGCTACTGCATACATAACGCTGGACAGGGTCGGACTGGCCCACCGGAGAACCGGAGGATTCTCCGGTGGGCCCTGGCATCTGGGGGGCCCTGGCACCTGCTGGCATACAGGGGCCAGTTGCCTAGGGCCCCCGCTGCTCCAGGGGCCCCCAGCCGGTGGCGTGTCGCTAATAGCGGCACACCACGCAGCTGCCATGGGGGCCCCGTGCCAGCGGAGCAGCAGCGGGTGACAGGAGGCAGGAGCCCCTGTCCCCGCTGCTAAAGAGAAATGAATATTCACTGCTTCCTCTACGCCCACATGGGCGTGGGAAGCAGTGAATATCATTACTTACCTGTCACCCGCTCCAACCGCTGAGCGCCGCTGTGTCCTCGGGTCCTCTCTTGCTGCGATGTACAGGCAGAGGGCGCGATGATGTCATTAGTGTGCGCCGCTCCCTCTGCCTGTGCATTCACTGCCGGAGGACCGAAGACAGCGGCGCTCAGCGGTGGAGCGCGTGACAGGTAAATATCTCAGGTGCCGGGGCCCTGAACCAGCGGTGACACCGGCACCTGTCCCCCATAGCGCGCCGGTGTCCCCGCCTGCTCAGGACACCAGCACCTGTCCCCCAGCGACAAGAGGTGAGTATGTCTTTTTTTTTTTTGCAGCAGCAGCTGCAGCAGCATAAAGGGGCCTATTCAATGCAGCATCTATGGGGGCACAGTCTGTGGAGCATCAATGGGGGCATAATCTATGGGGGCATAATCTGTGGAGCATCTATGGGGCATAATCTATGGGGACATAGTCTATGGGGGCATAATCTGTGGAGCATTTATGAGGGCATAATCTATGGGGGCATAATCTGTGGAGCATTTATGGGGGCATAATCTATGGGGGCATAATCTGTGGAGCATTTATGAGGGCATAATCTATGGGGGCATAATCTGTGGAGTATTTATGAGGGCATAATCTATGGGGGCATAATCTGTGGAGCATTTATGGGGGCATAATCTATGGGGGCATAATCTGTGGAGCATTTATGGGGGCATAATCTATGGGGTCATAATCTGTGGATCATCTATGGGGGCATAATCTATGGAGCATCTATGGGGGCATAATCTGTGGAGCATCTATGGGGGCATAATCTATGGGGGCATAATCTATGGATCATCTATGGGGGCATAATCTATGGAGCATCTATGGGGGCATAATCTATGGAGCATCTATGGGGGCATAATCTATGGAGCTTCTATGGGGCATAATCTGTGGAGCATCTATGGGGGCATAATCTATGGAGCATCTATGGGGGCATAATCTATGGAGCATCTATGGGGGCATAATCTATGGAGCTTCTATGGGGGCATAATCTAAGGAGCATCTATGGGGGCATAATCTATGGGGGCATAATCTAAGGAGCATTTATGGGGGCATAATCTATGGAGCATCTATAGGGGCATAATCTATGGGGGCACAATCTATGGAGCTTCTATGGAGGCATAATCTAAGGAGCATTTATGGGGCATAATCTATGGAGCTTCTATGGGGCATAATCTGTGGAGCATCTATGGGGGCATAATCTATGGAGCATCTATGGGGGCATAATCTATGGAGCATCTATGGGGGCATAATCTATGGAGCATCTATGGGGGCATAATCTAAGGAGCATCTATGGGGGCATAATCTATGGGGGCATAATCTAAGGAGCATTTATGGGGGCATAATCTATGGAGCATCTATAGGGGCATAATCTATGGGGGCACAATCTATGGAGCTTCTATGGAGGCATAATCTAAGGAGCATCTATGGGGGCACAATCTATGGAGCTTCTATGGGGGCATAATCTGTGGAGCATTTATGGGGGCATAATCTATGGGGGCATAATCTGTGGAGCATTTATGGGGGCATAATCTGTGGGGGCATAATCTGTGGAGCATCTATGGGGTGTGAGGCAGTGACCGGGATCGTTTACGAGGGATGTTATATTTCCCCCAGAATGTGTACAGAGACCTATTAAAGCCTTTGGAGTGCATTGCAGTCACACACACAGCTGCGGCTGCAATGCAGGAATGAAGGTGAGCAATGACCTAGTCAGACTACCTGGCTAAGGCAGATTAAGTAAAATCCGGCAGGGCCTTCATTTCTTGGAGGAGGTCACAGGAGGCAGTGGGGCGGCCTCCTCCCTCCAACCTGGGTTTTCCAGTGGCTTTTGCCACAGGTCTTTAAAACTCCTGCACTAAGGAGTTAGTGTGTTCTATGTTGGGACCCTGCAAGGAGCATAGCAGGAAAGCTCCACAGGACTGTGTGTAGCTGAACCCACGCCTGGGACGGCTCTGCACCTGCCAGGCTCTGTTCGGCCCGGCGCGGCCATGGTCCCCGGCAACCAGTGTTTATGGACTGATGTTACCCCGGCTGCGTACCGGAGGACTTTTCCTGTTTTACCCGTGAGTTGCTGAATAAAAGCTGTTTACTTTGGACTTGCTTGGGTCACTGCCTCAGTTACTGCACGGTGTGAACACCGCCGTCTTACAATTGGTTGGAGAATGCGGGCATTGTGACTGAGGTATACCCCCACCGGCAGCTTCATGACCACAATCCGGCCGGCCACTTTTCAGCCTCACCCCGTGGACAAAATGGAGGAGCTGGTAAAGCAGCTGGTAATTACACAACAGCAGCAGCTGCAGTTTCAGCGACAACAGCAGGAGCGGGAGCAACGGCACAATGAGCAACAGCAGCTATTGTACCAGCAGCAGCAAAAAACAAACGAACTGTTGCTGCAACAGATTTCTGCACTGCGGGAGACCTCAACGGCACCAGCCCCTGAACGTCGCGAGGCCCGAGACAGGGTTCGCTCAGCGTTGAGGAAGATGGGACCGGAGGACGACGTGGAAGCTTTCATGACAGTTTATGAGCGCACAGCGAAGCGGGAAAACCTACCCGCCGACCAGTGGGCAGAAGTAGTAGCTCCGTTTCTAGTTAGCGATGCACAAAAGTCCTACTTCGATCTCAGTCGGGAGGACGCCCAGGACTACCAGAGGCTAAAAGGTGAGATCCTTGCCCGACTGGGGGTTAATACATACGTGAGGGCTCAGCGTGTATTTTCATGGGCCTATGTGGAGACACGACCCGCGCGGTCTCAGGCTTATGACCTCCTGCAGCTGGTAAAGAAGTGGCTCCAGCCAGAGACTTTGTCTCCAGCCCAGATGGTGGAGAGGGTGGTGGTTGACTGGCTGGTAAGGACTCTGTCGGCTGCTATCCAACGTTGGGTGGGGCAAGGCGACCCCGGCACACTCGACCAGGTAGTCAGTTTGATCGAGCGCTACTCGGCCACTCAAGACTTTATTCGAGACTCTGCCCCTCTCGGCTGTCACGCCGATCCCTGCCAACCCAGGAATTGGGAAAGGGGTCGCGTCCCTCTGCTGCGGACAGTCAGCACCGTACCCGTGCTGAATGGGAACCCCGGAGTGAGAGTGGCAGGAGACCGGTTCCCTCCCAAACTGTCATAAGACCTAACAGTACCTCCACCCTTAGGTGCTGGCGGTGTCAGGGACCGGGACATGTGATGGCTAATTGTCCCCTGACTACGGAACCCATGGACTGCGGATATAGCCGCCGGGTCTCAATGTATGCCCAGTCCGTTTGCACAGCAACCTCGACCCCCAGGACAGTGAACTCCAACTATGCCAGGTACTGGTTAATGGGTACCCTACGGAGGCTCTCCTGGACTCAGGGAGCCTCGTGACTCTGGTACATGGGTCACTGGTGGCAGGAGACAACCCCAGCGGACGGCAGGTCGGGGTTGTATGTATCCATGGGGACCTCCGAGAGTATCCAACTACGGAGGTAGTTTTGTCCACGCCATGTGGAGACATAAAACATGTGGTGGGAGTGGTAAAAAATCTTCCCTATGGGTCTGTGTTGGGAAGAGACTTGCCCCTGTTCTGGACTCTGTGGAAAAACAAAATCCATTCTCCCCTGGTAAAATGTATTACAGATGCTGTACCCGACGAACCTGCCGTAGGGGTGTCCCATATAGGGATAGAGTGTGACCCCGATAGGTTTCCCTTAGAGGTGCTGGCAGGAGAGGTGGAGGAGACCGCATCGATTCCCGAGCTGGAAGTGTCCAGGGCCACATTTGGGACAGCTCAGCTACAAGATCCCACCCTGACTCAGGCGCGAGAAAGGGTGCTAGAGGTAAACGGTGTAGCCCAACAGCCCAATGCAGATATGGTATTTCCACGCATGGTAGTCAGTGGTGAGTTGCTTTATAGGATAGATAAAATCAGGGACGAGGTTGTGGAACAGTTGGTAGCACCTCAGTCGTATCGTAGGGTGATTCTAGATTTGGCACACTCACACTTGCTGGGGGGCCACTTAGGGGAAAAAAAAAACTCTAGAACGTATCTTGCAGCGGTTCTTTTGGCCAGGAGTTTATGCGGAGGTCAAAAGGTACTGCGAATCCTGCCCCGAATGTCAGTTGACCTCACCCACTGCAAGTTTCCGTAGTCCATTGGTACCCCTGCCAATAATAGAGGTACCTTTTGAACGGATTGCAATGGATTTGGTAGGGCCCATTGTAAAATCCGCCCGTGGCCACCAACACATACTGGTGGTCGTCGACTATGCCACCCGGTACCCGGAGGCTATACCACTATGCCACACCTCGGCAAAACTTATTGCCCGAGAACTGTTTGCCATGTTCTGTCGCCTGGGACTACCTAAGGAGATCCTGACGGATCAGGGGACCCCCTTTATGTCCAAGGTGACAAGAGAACTGTGCAAACTGCTAAAAATTAAACAATTGCGCACCTCGGTGTACCACCCTCAAACCGACGGGTTAGTAGAACGGTTCAATAGAACCCTCAAGTCCATGTTAAAAAAGGTGATTTCTAAGGATGGAAGGGATTGGGACATGTTGCTACCCTATTTGATGTTCGCTGTCCGTGAGGTACCCCAGGCTTCCACAGGGTTCTCTCCCTTTGAGTTATTGTACGGCAGACACCCTAGGGGTCTGTTGGACGTAGCCAAAGAGACATGGGAACAAGAGCCGACTCCACATAAGAGTATAATTGAACACGTGGCTAGTATGCAGGACCGGATCGTGGCGGTCATGCCCATCGTGAAAGAACATCTGTTAGATGCCCAGGCAACCCAGAGGCGCACATATAATAAAAGAGCCAGAGTCAGGTCTTTTAACAAGGGCGATCGGGTATTAGTACTGGTACCCACAGCCGAGAGTAAGCTCATGGCCAAGTGGCAAGGGCCATATGAGATTCGAGAAAAGGTGGGGGAGGTAAATTACCGGGTGTATCAGCCCGGAAGGAGGAAACCTGAGCAGATTTACCATGTAAACCTGCTAAAGCCTTGGAAAGATCGAGAGCGTTTAGTTACAGACATCACCCCGGGCATATCACCAGAGAGTTCTCTACCTTCAGCCAGGGAAGCATCCAAGGGGGAGGTCAGGATAAGTGATGCCCTCACTAAACAGCAGCGACGGGAGGCTCGCTCCCTGGTGCAAAACAATACCGACGTGTTCTAAGAGCTACCAGGTAGGACTATGGTGATCCAACATGACATTGTCACTGAACCTGGGGTAAGGGTGCGAATAAGACCGTACCGGGTGCCCGAAGCCCGGAGGCAAGCCATTTCGGCTGAGGTAAAACAAATGCTTCAGTTAGGCGTCATAGAGGAATCACGGAGTGAGTGGGCTAGCCCATTGTACTGATTCCAAAGCCAGACGGATCATTACGCTTCTGTAATGATTTCCAGAAATTGAATGAAGTGTCAAAGTTCGACCTTTATCCAATGCCCCGGGTGGACGAGCTTATTGAGAGACTGGGGCAGGCCCAGTACTTTACCACGCTCGATCTCACCAAGGGTTATTGGCAGGTACCTCTCACAGATTCGGCGAAGGAAAAGACCGCCTTCGTAACTCCAGAGGGTCTATTTCACTATGTGGTCTTACCTTTTGGGTTACATGGGGCCCCGGCTACATTTCAGAGATTGATGGACATAGTGCTCAAGCCTCATCAGGAATACGCGTCCGCGTATCTAGATGATATCATCATATTTAGCACCGACTGGCAAACGCATCTAACACACGTACAAGCGGTGCTGGATCCTCTCAGAGCCGCGGGGTTAACGGCAAACCCAATAAAATGTGCGATAGGGCTGGAGGAAGCTCGATATTTGGGGTATGTGATAGGCCGAGGAGCTATCAAGCCCCAAATCAGTAAAATTGAGGCCATAAAAAACTGGCCTAAACCATCGAGTACAAAACAGGTGAGGGCTTTCCTTGGCATCCTTGGGTATTACCGCCGGTTTATACCTAATTTTGCCGGGCGAACGGCGGCCCTAACCGATCTCTTGAAAGGAAAGAAAACGGTAATGGTTCGGTGGAACCCTCAGGCAGAAGAAGCCTTTCAGTCCATGAAGTTGGCCCTGTGTGGACAGCCGGTCCTCATCAGCCCCAACTTCAATGAAACCTTCATTGTACAGACAGATGCCTCGGAGGTAGGACTAGGGGCGGTGTTGTCACAAAAAGTGAATGGTGAAGAGCACCCGGTCACCTACTTGAGTAAAAAACTTGTACCGGCAGAGAAAAACTATAGCGTAGTAGAGAAGGAGTGTTTGACTATTAAGTGGGCCTTGGAATCACTACGTTATTATTTACTCGGGCGTCAGTTCCGCTTGGTGACGGACCACTCACCCTTGGTATGGATGAGGAATGCAAAGGAGAGGAATGCGCGAGTCACCAGGTGGTTCCTGTCACTGCAAAATTTCAGTTTCTCTGTAGAACTTCGCCCTGGGAAGTTGCAAGCAAACGCGGATGCCCTGTCCCGGGCACCCTGTATGGTGGCAAATGTTCAACCCCACAAGTTTGAACAGAGGGGGGGATATGTGAGGCAGTGACCGGGATCGTTTACGAGGGACGTTATATTTCCCCCAGAATGTGTACAGAGACCTATTAAAGCCATTGGAGTGCATTTCAGTCACACACACAGCTGCGGCTGCAATGCAGGAATGAAGGTGAGCAATGACCTAGTCAAACTACCTAGCTAAGGCAGATTAAGTAAAATCCGGCAGGGCCTTCATTTCTTGGAGGAGGTCACAGGAGGCAGTGGGGCGGCCTCCTCCCTCCAACCTGGGTTTTCCAGTGGCTTTTGCCACAGGTCTTTAAAACTCCTGCACTAAGGAGTTAGTGTGTTCTATGTTGGGACTGTGTGGCCCAGCTATGTCAGGCACACATAATCCAGGAGAATGCACAGGAAGGTAACCGCAACGCTTGATATCCATTCACTTCACTCACACTTTCAGACACACCCACTAGGGGTATAAAAGGGAGTGACACGTAGCAGAGCTCATTCAAGTTTCCTGTCTGAGAAGAGCTCAGATCAGATTGTTTCCTGTCTTAGGACAGTGCAGTTCAGTGCCAGTTCAGTCTGGACTTGGAGGGAGAGGAGAGAGGACTGAATCCTCGCAGAGCTAGCGTAGCTCACCTGACAAGGAAGTGGAGGCTAGTACGGGTGAAGTGAATCATCCTAGCCTAGTCAGAGCTACCCTTAATCAGTACCTCAACAGAAGCTGAAACAAGGAGGATACTGAGAGCTGCTCAGCGAGCTCTGGAGAAAGCTGACATTTCCATCAAAGCTACAAGTGCTTATGTTAAGAGCAAGAGCAGGACGAAGGGCACAGTGGAGAAGATAGATGCTAGTGCATTGGGTATTGGTTATCTGCACTAAATCACCGGACACCGGGTCCGAAGCGTTGCTGGAGTTTCAAGCCTAGTAACAAGATAACAGGAGGCTATCTGGACTACAGGTCGCAGAGAGCAGCCCTAAGTGCCGATACGTAATCGGAGTCAGGAGGAACAAGGACTTTTAGCTAGGCCAAGCATAGAAGGACTTAGTTCTCTCAACATCTGGTATTCAGAGACATAGAAGGCTCCACCACAATGTTGGCCGGGCGTTACAGCTATTGAGAAAGCTGGAGATTGCAGAGTTAACTTCGCTTCATGCAAGTTTGGACTCACATACATTTGAAGTAAAGGAGGCCTCTAACCTGCTCAGCGGTTATCCCGAATGTGCATTCTCCACCCCGACCAGCTCCCCGGGACCTGCCTGAACCATCTACCAGTAAAGGTATGAAAAGAAGCTGCATTGTGTGTGACTGAATTCTTAACTACACCCTGCATCATCACCATAGACTTCCAGGGACCAGTCTCACCTGTGGGAGACTTACCACCCAGCTGCCCCATAACATCCCCTGTGAAGATCCTTATAGCAGCGCTGGTCCAATTGATCAGATACCACAGGTGGCGTCACGAACTACCTATCCTAATAATCCCCTGTAAATATCCCCCATTGCATGACCGCCAGGGCCACGGACCGAGCTCCGCTGCCAGTGACAACTCCCATAGACTTCCATGGGCTCGGCTCCGAGTACCCCATAGCCCTGGTATCCACACATGTGGTGCGAGTCAATTAACTTGGCGTCACGAACAGGATGCGAAACTTGCAATTGTGAGTCCTGTGTGCCTATATTGAACTGTTTGGTGAAAAAGACTGTTTGCTGCGTTTGGCGCCATAATACCGCCATCTTTACCGCAATATTCGCGCCCTCAGGCGCTGGTGAAGTAGGGGGGCGTACCTGAAAAAGCGCGCTGTTGCCTGGACACGCCCCCAACTCTGACGCGGCGGCAGGTCCTGTGAAACAGGAAGTGAACGCTCTGACATCAGAGCGCCAGCGACAAAGGTCCTGTCTCCACCGCTGTGCCTGCGACGCTGCAGCCTGTGAAAGAGATAGGCTCAGATTAACCAAGGGGGCATCAACATGTCGCAGCAACCGGCAGACGGAGCGGCCCCAGCCGGTGGCCCCGATAGCCCACCGCTTGGCGTTGTAGTGCAGAATGGAGGTGAGGGCCCCTCACCTGGCCCGGTGGTCCCGCTCATGCCGCTAACGCTCCCATACATGCCTGGAGCGAAGTGGCTCCCCCAGTACAGCGGCGAGCCAGACACCCTGCCAGGGTTTAAACGGAAAATATGTAGTATTTTGGATATGTACTCAATGACGGAGAAGCAAAAAGCTGCTGTGGTAATAGGACAGTTAGCTGGTGCGGCTGAGAGAGAAGTAGAGACTTTGGCCCACTGCAGACCAGGAGTCGGTACCTGCGATTCTCTTAAAGCTACAGGCCATCTTTGAGGACCGCACAGAAACGGATCTCCGGATGGCATTTATCAGTGCTTCCAGAGACCGGGTGACAGTATTAGGGACTACGCCTGCCGACTACAGGGGGCCCTGCGAGCTCTTAAACAGGCTAACCCCACAAGTCCCATTGATGAGAGCCAAATGTTGAAAGAGCAATTCGTACGGGGACTGAGGTCTCCAGCGGAAGGCAGGACTGTAAACTGGTGGTCCTTGGATCATCCAGATGCCACTTTTGATGCCCTAAAGGACATGGCAATAAAAAGACTGCGACCCCTGGAAAAGCCTGAGGTGGCAAATCAGTATCATTCGGGTGAAGCCACTCTAAAGCCGGCAGTACCCACCTTTTCCCCGCAGGTGGCAGAAGCTAAAACGCAGGTGGCGCCCCCTAGTGAGTTGGAATGTCTGCGCTCAGAAGTGCGCCAGCTAACTAAGAACTTGGCCACTGTAATGGATGCCCTGCAACTGCGGAAAGAGGAAGGAGGAAAGATCCTACTAGCCGACTGTCCGGAGGATGTCCCTTGGATGAACCGGAGGAAATGGAGGATGTCGCCTCACCGGAGGAGGACCACGCCACCCCCAGGAGCGACTCCTGATCAACACCATCCTCGCCGAGAGATCATCTGCTACCGCTGCAACCAAAAAGGTCATATGGCTCAGCAATGTCCTTTAAACGAGCCGATCCTGGGTCAGAGGGCCAACACCCAGGAGTAGACTCATCAGGCCCTTAGACTGGAACCGCAGGTTCGTGGGTGGACGACCCTACCTGTCTATCATTCTGGACGGGATTGCAATTCCTGCACTGCTGGACACTGGATCTCAGGTGACCATAATACCTGATGTCCTTTATAATAAATTTTGGTCAAAGGACAGTCTCCAGCCCCCGAGCCCTGACTTTACAGTGTACGCCACTAATGGTCTCCCTGTTGAAGTACTCGGAGCCAGAAATGTGGACGTAAAAGTGGGCAGAGTGGAGCTGAAGGATCAGGGACTTCTAGTAGTCAGGACTGTAAATGAGGAAAACGGCTTAAATGTGATATTAGGTACTAACATTATCAGTAACTGTCTGGGAGAAGTTGTGTTTTTGCTCCAACAGCTCGCTGAAGTTGCCAAGCCAAAGCAGAAGGGAGTGATCCAGAGGGAGATCCGGGCCCTGATGTGCCAGCAGCAAGCGAAGCTTACAGATGGTGAAATCGGTAATGTACGGGTCACGGACTCGAATCCCATTGTAATACCCCCAATGAGTGAAATGTTAATATGGTGTAGAGCAGCCATAGGTCTGAGAGGACAGAACTACCAAGCAGTAGTAGAACCCCATCGCTCAGAACACAGACCTACACTCATGACTGCTAGAGGGGTAGTGGAAGTAATAAATGGGAGAGTACCAGTACGACTTCTCAACTGGGGGGACGACGAAGTAAATTTACCACGTTATGTCACAGTTGCTAAATTACATGCCGTAGATAACAATTCTATCCTCACAACCGAGTCCTTAGCCTCCCGCCAACCAGCGGAGGATAATGATCCGGCAACCCCGGTAGCGGATTGGTGTCAGCAGCTTCATATAGGGACAGACACCACTTCCGTCCACCAGAAACAGGGGGTACTATGGGTGGTACAAGAGTACGCACAAGTATTTAGCAAACACCCACTTGACTTTGGGACAATCAAGGGAGTACAGCATCATATCCCTACAGGCAGTCATCCTCCCATCAAAGAGCGGTACAGGCCTATACCTCCAGCCCACTATCAGAAAGCTAAGGAAATGCTGCGTGACATGAAGGAAGCCGGGGTGATAAGGGATAGTTGTAGCCCCTGGGCAGCACCTCTAGTTCTAGTTAAGAAAAAGGATGGTAGCATGAGAATGTGTGTAGATTACAGACAAGTCAATCGCATAACACATAAAGATGCATACCCATTACCACGCATAGAGGAATCCTTAGCTGCTCTGAAAACGGCTAACTACTTTTCTACCCTCGACCTTACTAGTGGGTACTGGCAAGTAGCTGTGGCTGAGGAGGATCGGGAAAAGACTGCTTTCACCACCCCAATGGGACTCTGCGAGTTTGACAGAATGCCGTTTGGCCTCAGCAGTGCCCCAGGAACATTCCAGAGAGTGATGGAGAGCTGCCTAGGACATCTCAACTTTGAAACCGTGTTGCTGTATCTGGACGACGTGATTGTCTACTCCAAGACATATGAAGATCATCTGAAGCACCTGGCAGAAGTATTCGAGTCACTGTCCAAGTATGGGATGAAACTGAAGCCCTCAAAGTGCCATCTGCTCAAACGGAAGGTACAGTACTTGGGACATATTGTCAGTTCCGAAGGAGTAGCGCCGGACCCCGAGAAGGTCACAGCCATCCAGAAATGGCCGGAGCCGAAGAATTTAAAGGAGGTGCGTCAGTTCTTGGGACTAACAGGTTACTACAGGAGGTTTGTAAAAGATTACACCAAGAAAGCGGCGCCTTTACAGGACCTCCTGGTCGGACAACCTCTCAAGAGCAGAAACCCTCCATTCAATTGGGGTAAAGAACAAGTTGAGGCATTCAAAGAGATGAAAGAGATCCTGACAGGCGATGAAATCTTAGCCTACCCTGATTACAGCCAACCGTTCCTGCTATACACCGATGCCAGTAACGAGGGATTGGGAGCGGTCCTCAGTCAGAAGCAGAACGGCCAAGAAAAAGTCATCGCATATGCCAGCAGAAAACTCAGGCCAACTGAGAGGAACCCGGAAAACTATAGCAGCTTCAAACTGGAGTTTCTGGCGCTGGTCTGGGCCATTACGGAAAGGTTCAAGCATTACCTTGCCTCCAACAAGTTCACTGCCTACACAGACAACAACCCCCTTGACGCACCTTGAAACAGCCAAGCTGGGAGCCATGGAGCAACGTTGGATGGCTCGGTTGTCAAACTATCAGTTTACCATCAAGTACAGAGCGGGCCGTAAAAATGCTAACGCGGACGCCTTGTCCAGAATGCCGCATGAATCCGACACGGAGGAAGAATCAGACGATCTGGAAGAAATCGAGCTACCTGCGTTCCACCGAAATGGGATGGTCCAAGAGCAACGAGTCTACAGAAAGCGGTGTGGTGAGATGTTGAACCCTTTACCTCATCACAGCTGGAAGGAGACTCAGGACAGCGATCCAGTGGTCAGCCGTGTCAAGGAGCTGATAAGACAGGAAGGTTCCTCCTTGGAGAAAGACGCACCCATACCAGCAAAGCTCCTGTGGAATGAGAGAAGCCGGTTGTTCATCTACCATGAGAAGTTGTGCAGGAGATACGTTGACCCAAGGACCCATGAGATGGTTTGGCAGATAGTGGTCCCCAGAGCAGACATCCAAATGGTGTTAGAAGCCTACCACGATCAAGCAGGACACTTTGGCTGGAAAAAGCTGGAGACCCTGTTGAGGTGTCGGTTCTACTGGGTAGGGATGCGCAGCTCCATCGAGAAGTGGTGCCGGAACTGTGGACCCTGTGGTCTCAGACAAAAGGACTACTGTAGTCAGAAGGCACCCTTGCAGCCTATCCGGACGACTCGTCCCCTGGAGATCGTAGCATTGGATCACGTCAAGTTGTCCCCAAGCAGGTCAGGATACTCATATGCCCTGACCATGGTGGATCACTATTCCAGGTTTCTGGTGGTCGCCCCTGTCAAAGATCTGACAGCAGAGACAGCAGCAAGAACCTTCCAAGCAAGTTTCTGCAGACCACATGGATATCCGGAGCAGGTGCTGACTGATCGAGGTCCAGCCTTTGAAGCTGAACTGTTTAAGGAATTCTGTCAATTGTATGGATGTAAAAAGATCAGAACACCATACCACCCTCAGACCAACGGCCTTTGTGAAAAGATGAATCACATTGTCATCGACTTACTGAAAACTGTACCACTGGAAGAAAGAAATCGGTGGCCAGACTTGTTACCTGACCTGGTTGACTTGTACAACCACATACCAGTAAGTTCCACCAACTGCACTCCAGCCTACCTTATGAGAGCAAGACCGGGAAGGCTGCCAATGGATTTGGAGCTGGGAGTGGTAGAACCAGAGGCTGATGACAGTGCTGAAGATTGGGACACAACTCGACAAGAACAGTACAGGAGAGTACAAGCCTGCGTGGAAGACAGTCTCAATAAAGTAAGAGAAAAACAGGAGAAGAACTATAACAAAAACGCTCCCACTAAGCCTTTGATGCCTGGAGAAACTGTGCTAAAAAGAAAAAGAAGAATGCACAAATTGGATGATCAGTGGGAACAGGAGCCATATGTCGTGCAAAATTCCAATTTTGACAACAGAAAGACCTGTACCATCAGCAAGGATGGAGGAAAAACGACTGCAACTGTGTCTAGAGATCATCTAAAGTTGTGTCCTGGCCCATTGAAGCTTCGTGAGGAAGAACCTGTTGTCCTTCAGAAAGAAAATGATGAAGCGGTCATACATACGGATTTGGGAGATTTACCTGCGGATTGGCCCAGATTGGGAGACGCTGTAATTATTCCTGTGCTGCAGTTTTATCAACCGCAAGAGGAGTCTCTGCATCCAGTCATACCAATTGTGCCAGTTGAGCCAGTTCCAGAAGGACCTATTCCGGCAGACCCTCAACCATTGGAACCGCAAGAAGCAGCACCACAAGAAGTGGAAACCCCTGGTGAAGCAGTACCGCCTCGCCCAGTCGCTAGCATGCTTGCCAGGTCTATAGAGAGGTGGAGTCGTATCTATAGTTTGCCGTTACGCAGAACAGATAGGCTAGAGACTACTATACCTGATGCTACCCCACGTAGGTCAGAACGTATCACTAAAGGAAGATTACCTATTCGTTATCAAGAGTAGTCCTAGTAAACTAGTCTAGCAAGACCCAGACAGGGTTTATTGCATCTGAAGAATTGTATAAAGTATTATTATTATCATTTATATAGCGCATTTATTCCATGGCGCTTTACATATGAAAGGAAAAATATAGACAGATACAATAAACATGTGCTAGACAAGGGACACACAAGTACAGAAGGAAGAGGACCCTGCCCGCGAGGGCTCACAGTCTACAGGGATGGTGAGAATACACTAGGAGAGGGTAGAGCTGGTCGTGCGATGGTTCAGTAGACTGAGGATCATTGCAGTTGTAGCTTGTCGGAAAGGTGGGTCTTCAGTTTTTCTTGAAGTCTCCGTTGTGTGAAAGTCTGATGTTTTGCGGCAGGAGTTCCAGAGTATGGGAAGCCCGGGAGAAGTCTTGTATGCGGTGTGGGAAGAAGAGATGAGGGGAGTCGAGAAGGAGATCTTGAGAGGATCGAAGTTGCGTGTAGGTAGGGAGCGGGAGACCATGTCACAGATGTATGAGGAGAAAGGTTGTGGATGGCTTTGTATGCCATGGTTAAGGTTTTGAACTGAGCCTCTGGGCAATAGGAAGCCAGTGAAGGCCTGGCATAGTGGGGAGCTGGGGAATAGCGGAAGACAGGTGATTAGTCGTGCAGCAGAGTGTAGGATGGACTGAGTGGTGCCAAGTGCTAGAGGGAGCCAGACAGTAGGAGGTTGCAGTATTTGAGGCGGGAGTGATAAGGCGTGCACTAGTGTTTTGTGGTTTCATGGTTGAGGAATGAGGTATCGGGAAATATTTTGAGTTGAGGCGGCAGGAGTGGTGAGGGCTTGGATATGTGTTTGAAAGAGAGGGCAGAGTCGATGATCACCCCAAGGCACCCAGCATGTGGACTGGGAAAGCGAGCAGCCATTGACATTGATGGATAGGCCTGGTGGAGGGTAGAATGAGGTGGGGGAAAGATGATGAATTCTGTTTTGTCCATGTTCAGTTTGAGAAAGCGAGCAGAAAGAAGGCTGAGATAGCAGACAGACACTGTGGGATTTTGGTCAGTAGGAGGTGAGGTCAGGTCCGATAGGTAGATCTGCGTGTCATCGGCATAGAGTGATACTGCAAGCATGGGATTGTATGAGCTGTCCCAGCCGAAGGTGTAGATGGAGAAGAGTAGGGGTCCTAGGACTGAGCTTGGGACACCGACAGACAGGGGCGAGGTGAGGAGTGGTGTGTGAGAGGGAGACACTAAAGTTCGGTCTGTTAGGTATGATGAGATCCAGGATAGGCCAAGTCTGTGAAGTATAATGTGATTTCTATTTATATTCTTTAATGTGACTTTTCTCATGCATGGACTGCGTGCTGTGACTGTGCCAGCCCAAGAACTTGCAATTAAATAGTTTGCACTACTGTGCATATCTTGGTTTTACACAAAGCCTTGAACTACCTCTGAAAGAAAACCGTATGGTGTGGCCTAGAGTGAGGTCTGCAGTCAGAGTCCTGCAGCCACCAGGACCACGTGGGAGGTTTGGTGCGGGTCCTCCACAAGATTGTCTTGTATTATGAGAATGTTTGATACTTTTGATACTTTGTATTTTCTAATGTACAAATTGTAACGTTCAGAATTCGTACCTCCGGATGGGAAGAGTTAAAATGTTGATGTTAAGCAAAAACAAAAATGTTTCTTTTTCTCTTTTACAGCCGGAGTGCTGTGTTTAACCAAGGGGGATGTGTGGCCCAGCTATGTCAGGCACACATAATCAGGAGAATGCACAGGAAGGTAACGCAACGCTTGATATCCATTCACTTCACTCACACTTTCAGACAACCACTAGGGTATAAAGGAGTGACACGTAGCAGAGCTCATTCAAGTTTCCTGTCTGAGAAGAGCTCAGATCAGATTGTTTCCTGTCTTAGGACAGTGCAGTTCAGTGCCAGTTCAGTTGGACTTGGAGGAGAGGAGAGAGGACTGAATCCTCGCAGAGCTAGCGTAGCTCACCTGACAAGGAATGGAGGCTAGTACGGGTGAAGTGAATCATCTAGCCTAGTCGAGTACCTTAATCAGTACTCACAGAAGCTGAAACAAGGAGGATACTGAGGGCTGCTCAGCGAGCTCTGGAGAAAGCTGACATTTCCATCAAGCTACAAGTGCTTATGTTAAGAGCAAGAGCAGACGAGGGCACAGTGGAGAAGATAGATGCTGGTGCATTGGGTATTGGTTATCTGCACTAAATCACCGGACACCGGGTCCGAAGCGTTGCTGGAGTTTCAAGCCTAGTAACAAGATAACCGGAGGCTATCTGGACTACAGGTCGCAGAGAGCAGCCCTAAGTGCCGATACGTAATCAGAGTCAGGAGGAACAAGGACTTTTAGCTAGGCCAAGCATAGAAGGACTTAGTTCTCTCAACATCTGGTATTCAGAGACATAGAAGGCTCCACCACAATGTTGGCCGGGCGTTACAGCTATTAAAAAAGCTGGAGATTGCAGAGTTAACTTCGCTTCATGCAAGTTTGGACTCACATACATTTGAAGTAAAGGAGGCCTCTAACCTGCTCAGCGGTTATCCCGAATGTGCATTCTCCACCCCGATCAGCTCCCCGGGACCTGCCTGAACCATCTACCAGTAAAGGTATGAAAAGAAGCTGCATTGTGTGTGACTGAATTCTTAACTACACCCTGCATCATCACCATAGACTTCCAGGGACCAGTCTCACCTGTGGGAGACTTACCACCCAGCTGCCCATAACATCCCCTGTGAAGATCCTTATAGCAGCGCTGGTCCAATTGATCAGATACCACAGGTGGCGTCACGAACTACCTATCCTAATAATCCCCTGTAAATATCCCCCATTGCATGACCGCCAGGGCCACGGACCGAGCTCCGCTGCCAGTGATAACTCCCATAGACTTCCATGGGCTCTGCTCCGAGTACCCCATAGCCCTGGTATCCACACATGTGGTGCGAGTCAGGACCCTGCAAGGAGCATAGCAGGAAAGCTCCACAGGACTGTGTGTAGCTGAACACACGCCTGGGACGGCTCTGCACCTGCCAGGCTCTGTTCGGCCCGGCGCGGCCATGGTCCCCGGCAACCAGTGTTTATGGACTGATGTTACCCCGGCTGCGTACCGGAGGACTTTTCCTGTTTTACCCGTGAGTTGCTGAATAAAAGCTGTTTACTTTGGACTTGCTTGGGTCACTGCCTCAGTTACTGCACGGTGTGAACACCGCCGTCTTACAGGGGGCATAATCTATGGGGGCATAATCTAAGGAGCATTTATGGGGCATAATCTATGGAGCATCTATAGGGGCATAATCTATGGGGGCACAATCTATGGAGCTTCTATGGAGGCATAATCTAAGGAGCATCTATGGGGGCACAATCTATGGAGCTTCTATGGGGGCATAATCTAAGGAGCATCTATGGGGGCATAATCTATGGAGCTTCTATGGGGGCATAATCTAAGGAGCTTCTATGGGGGCATAATCTAAGGAGCATCTATGGGGGCATAATCTATGGAGCATCTATGGGGGCATAATCTATGGGGGCATAATCTATGGGGGCATAATCTATGGAGCATCTATGGGGCACAATCTATGGAGCATCTATGGGGGCATAATAAATGGGCAGCATATGGGGCACAATCTATGGAGCATCTTGTGGGGCATAATACATGGGGCAGCATATGGGGCATAATCTCATTTTCCACCCTAGGCTTATACTCGAGTCAATAAGTTTTCCCAGTTTTTTGTGGCAAAATTAGGGGGGTCGGCTTATACTCGAGTATATATGGTATCTATCTATTATCTATCTATATCTATCTATATTTATATATAGCATTATACCCTATGAGGGGGGGCAGCATTATCCTCTATGAGGGGGGCAGCATTATCCCCTATGAGGGGGTTGCTTTATAATCTATGAGGGAGGCTACCCCAACTCCTGCTACATAATTAAGACATGTACTACCTTATATTATACCCTGATATTAGTGTGTTTTACTGCACAATTGGTGGTCTTGTATTTATTTCTATGTAGCTACATGGTGGGCCCCAATAATGATTTTCTCTGGTGGGCCCAAGGTGTTCCAGTCCGATGCTGACGCTGGATACTCTAGTTACAACCAGAACTGCGCTGTCAATTCTTCTGCCGTGCATGGTGGGTGCTACACACCTGTACAGTAGACATTCGCACATCATAGATCACTCATATTGTCATTATACGTTAAATTTCCTGCACAACTCGCCGAGCAGGATCGTCAAGATACTTCATGTACTTGGTGTCTGTCAGGGAAATGTTCTGTAATAATTTGCAAATGGAACGTCTATAGAATTTGTACAAAGAATTGATGGGGGGGCGCATCTAGCTTGTGCAGTGCAGAAACATAGCAGCAAAGGAAAGAATTGAGCACTTCCCAAAAGTCAGTATTAGTAATCCTTAATTTGTTAATCCATTAACAAAGAATACAGCGAGTTACAACACTGACGCGTTTCTGCCACGTTCCACACCCTTAATCATAGTGGTCTCTTTTGTGCGGTGACAAAATGTTGACCATTCTATTTCTATATTTTGACAATGGCAGGGTGTTCACAGATATGTTTCTGGTAGTGTAAGGAGGAAGACCGGGCTGCGGGTACCTGCATTGAGCCGGGACCGGAACTGTCGAGGCTGCATCCCATGTTGCCTGGGTGAAGGAATAGGGGATCGGTCAGGTCCCATGACCCGGGAAGAGGGGGCATGGTTACGGCGCAAACAGAGCTGAGAGCTTGCGAAGCGGCAGAGAGTTTCCCACCATCAGGGAGAGTGCAGCAGGTGAGCAGCACGCTCCGCACCCAGCGCAGCAGAGCCGAGATGGGCAGCGTCCAGACATACCTGCACACTCTGGCGGGACTGAGAAGATAGCAGCAGTACAGGACTGGCCTACCCCGAAGACAGTGGAAGGACGTCCGGGACTTTCTGGGGCTGATTAGGTACTACCGGAGGTTCGTGAAGAATTTCACCCGTATCGCTAATCCACTGCTGGAGCTACTAAAGGGAGTGCCGTGTGGTTCGAAGAATCAGATTATCCAGTGGGGAAGCAGCCTGAAAGAAGCCTTTCATTCCTTGAAGATGGCCTTGACTGAGGCCCCAATACTCACCTACGCGGACTTCTCACAGCCCTTCATTCTTCACACCAACAATGGAAGTCTACAGGGGCTGGGGGCCGTGCTGTCGCAAATGCGGGACCGGAAAGAACGAGTAATCGCTTAAGTGAGCCGGTCCATCCACGACTCAGAACGGAACATAGATAATTACAGCTCATTCAAGTTGGAACTTCTGGCGTTAGTGTGGGTGATGACCAAGAAGTTCGCCGAACTGTCCGGATCCAAAGTCCTAATGCGTACCAACAACAATCTCCTAGCCCACCTGGAAAATGCAAAACTGGGTGCCTTGGAGCAACAGTGCGTGGCCCACATGGCAACGTACCGGTACAACATGACATATTGGGCCGGAGCTGAGAACACACTGATGCTCTGTCGAGAGTGACTCATAAGCGACCTGGACGCGACCGAGACGAAGAGTTGGAGGCAGGAGAGATTCCTTGTTTCCGGGACCTCGTCAGGTCATTGGCAGCGACGCAGGGACAGATCGGAGAGGCGTCTGGGGAACAGGTGCTGGGGCAACCCCAGGATGACTGGGTGCAACTCCAGCAGGAAGATAAGAAACTAGCGCAGCTGAGACAGTGGGTGGCCCTGAAGCAACTGCCCAGCCGGAGCGAAAGAGACGCTCTGTCCCCGCGAACTCTGCAGATTTTGAGACAATGGGAAAGACTCCAATTGGAAGATGGTTTTCTGTGTAGAAGAGTGCAGTTATTACGAGAGCTGGAGGTCACCAGGCAAGTGGTGCTCCCAGAGAAGTTGATCAAGGTAGTGGCTACGGAGGCCCATGAGAGAGGGGCTCACTTTGGTCTGGAGAAGATGTTCCAGTGGTTGCAGAAGCTGGTATATCACCCCCATTGAAGGCTTCAGTAAAGGAGGCCTGTCAGCGATGTCGGAGCTGTGAACTAGCCAAACCTCCAGAGCAGAGAACCCCAACGCAGACCATCGTGACTTCTGCCCCTTAGAGCTGTTGATGATCGACTACTTGACCATGGGCCTGGCTCATCTCGGGTATGAACATTGTCTGGTGATGACAGATCACTTCACCAAGTTCGCTGTGGTGACTCCAACTCGGGATCAGACTGCTAAGTCAGGGGCGCAGGCTATCTGCCGAGACTTCATTCGGGTGTACGGTTGTCTGAAGAGGATCCATTCTGACCAAGGCGCTTGTTTTCAAGGTCGAGTGATGGAGGAGTTGCATCGCCTGTATCAGATCGAGAAGTCAAGGACGACACCCTATCATCCTCAGGGGAATGGAGCTTGTGAACGATTCAACCAGACACTGATTAAGATGCTCCGAACATTGGAGGAAGATTGGAAAATATGGTGGCCTGAATACGTGGCTGAATTAGTCTGGGTGTATAACAACCAAGTGCACAGTACAGCAGGATACACTCCGTATACCCTACTGTTTGGGCGAAAAGGACAGGAGATGGATCCAGGAGAAGACTACCCACGGACGGAGGTGTCTTCCTGGGTCCGAAAACACTGTCATCGGCTGTAGACTCTTCACCGGCTGGTGTAGACTAAGTTCCAGGAACTCCAGCATCATGAATCAATGCCTCTTCAATGGACAGCTCTCAAGGCCTCAGATCGAGTGTTGGTCTGAGACAAGCAGCCTCGGGGCAGGTTAGAACATCGATGGGAAAAGACTCCGTATCGGGTGAAACGCCGAGTTGGATCCAGTGGGCCAGTATACGAAGTTCAACTCGAAGGGCAAGAAGGGGTGCCTACCCGAATAGTCCACCATAGCATCTTGCATCCTTGCCTGTCACGGGATCCTGAAGTAGAGGAGAGAGTGCCAGATGTCACCGAAACGCTCACTCTCATGGTCCCCGACTGTGATGAGGAAGAACCACTTTGCTCGCTCTCAGACTTGGATAGTCCACTGCCCGTCAGTCCAAGGGAAGTGCATAGGCCTGAAACTCCAGAGATGGCTGATTCATTGGACCCGGACGTGCTCCTGTCTTCTACCTCTCAACCTGACTCTACCACTCAACCTGATCCACGCCGTATGCCGTACTGAGCGGACGACAGCTGGAATACCTCCCACTCGTTATGAACAAAATCAGTTTATTTGGCAGCGAATTGTTCAAGAAATGGAAGAGTGTGAGCATCTGATGAAGGAACTCTCGCCCTTGGAATGGCGAGCTAAAGTAGGGGGGAGTATAAGGAGGAAAACCAGGTTGCGGGCACCTGCATTTTGCCGCGTCCGGAACTGTCAAGGCTGCATCCCATGTTGCCCGGGGGAAGGAATAGGGGACCAGATAGGTCCCACGACCCGGAAAGAGGGGGCGTGGTTAGGTCGGAAACAGAGCTGAGAGCTCACAAAGCAGCAGAGAGGTTCCCGCCATCAGGGAGAGTGCAGCAGGGTGAGCAGAGAGCTCCACACCCAGTGCAGCAGAGCCAAGACGGGCAGTGTCCAGACTTATCCACACACTCTAGCGGGACTGTGACGGAGAGCGCCGTGCACCCAGATAAATGTCAGGCAGCGCTCGCACTGAGAAGTGTGGGCCGGTTACAGGACACTGAGGTGCGGTTCCCTTTTGGTGGTTAGCGCGCATCAGCCCACACTTGGTACAGAGTCTCCTGCAACTTCTTTCACTTTGAATGCGCAGGCTTATGGACTAGGGGCTCAGTGGGTAAAACCGGAGACCACCCGCTGCCGCCAGAAGACGGATCGTTAACCTTGGACCCCACCGGAGGACTCTACACTGGCCGTTGCCGGCACTGCTACTCCCATCGGACTGTGGACTAAGGAGCTCCAGCAGGAGCCACGATAAGTGATGTTTGAATCTCAAACTGCCGCACTCATTCTGATTATTCCATTTATTCTTGTTATTCTATTGATTCTTGTCCACTGTTTATTAACTCCCTGCGAGGAGATTACTTTTACCTTCACTGTTAAAATAAATAATATTGTTATACCGTATTGCTCTGCAATCCCTGCGTACTGCATCTCAGCACCTGCTTACAGTGGTGCAACCCAAGTATCGCACTGCCAACAGGTCACACTCAGTGCAGTACACCACGACACATGCACCGCAGCTGATGAAATTAGTAACAGAACAGTCGTCACCTGCAGTAAAGAATATTGTGCTTTATCCACAGCAGTGGTGTAACTAGAGTCTGATCGGCCCCACCATCCTGATTATTTATACATATATATGTCCTCCACCCTGGTATATATATCCCCTATCCTGGTATATATGTCCCCCATCCTGGTATATATGTCCCTATCCTGGTATATATGTCCCCCATCCTGGTATATGTCCCCCATCCTGGTATATATGTCCCCCATCCCGGTATATGTCCCCATCCTGGTATATATGTCTCCCATCTTGGTATATATGTCCCCCATCCTGGTATATGTCCCCCATGCTGGTATATATGTCCTCCACCCTGGTATATATGTCCGCCATCCTGGTATGTATGTCCCCATCCTAGTATATATGCCCCCCATCCTGGTATATATTTCCCCCTCCTGGTATATATATCCCCATCCTGGTATATATGTCCCCCATTCTGGTAAATATGTTCCCCATCCTGATATATATATATATCTCCCATCCTGGTATATATGTTCCCCATTCTGATAAATATGTACCCCATTCTGGTGTAAATATATCCCCATCCTGGTATATATGTCCCCCATTCTGGTATATATGTCCCTCATCCTGGTATATATATATTCCCCATCCTGGTATATATGTCCCTCATCCTGGCATATACATCCCCAATGCTGGTATATATGTCCCCCATCCTGGTAAATATGTACCTCATTCTGGTATATATGTCCCCCATCCTGGTATATATTTCTCCCTTTCTGGTATATACATGTCCCATCCTGATATATATCCTGGTATATATGTCCATCATCCCGGTATATATATATCCCCCATCCTGATATATATGTCCCCAATTCTGGTATATATGTCCCCATCCTGGTTTATATATCCCCCATCCTGGTATTTATGTCCTCCACCCTGGTATATATGTCCATCATCTTAGTGTACGGTATATATCCCCCATCCTGGTATTTATGTCCCCCAACCTGGTATATGTCCCCATACTGCCACTGTTGTTTAATGTATAGAAAAATAAACCATTATATTCACCAGTTGCATACATAGAAGTCATGGGGCCCCATAGAAGACATATAATGCATCCATCATGGTCCTCCATATTGCATAATGCGCCTCCCATAGTCCCCCATATAATATAATGTACTCCCCATAGTCCTCCATAAAGTATAATATACCTCCATATATAATGCACAGCTTAGAGTCCTCCATATTAGTATAATACATAACCCATATATTTAATATTTTATAATGCAAACTCCATAGCCCTACATATAGTTTAATACACCCTATTGTCCTCCATATAGTATAATGCACAGCCCATAGTCATCCATGTAGTATAAAGTACTGACCATAGTCATCCATGTAGTATAATGCACAACCCATAGTCATCCATGTCGTATAATGCAAACCCATAGTCATCTATGCAATATAATGCACAGCCCATTGTCATACATATAGTATAATGTACAGCCCATAGTCATCCATATTGTATAATGCACAGCCCATTGTCATAAATGTAGTATAATGCACAACCCATAGTCATCTATGTAGTATAATGCACACCCCATAGCAGGGTCGGCTCCAGGTTTTCATGAGCCCCAGGCAAAAGAGTCTCAATGGGCCCCTTTAACACATACCACAATTCATGATGCACAAATACGGCAGAGAAATATTGGTATAGTACAGTCATGGCCAAAAGTTTTGAGAATGACACAAATATTATATTTTCACATGATCTGCTGCCCTCTGGTTTTTATGTGTGTTTGACAGATGTTTTTATCACAGACAAAACTATAATTGCAAACATATGAGTAACAAAAGCTTATATTGACAGTTAGAATGAGTTAATGCAGCAAGTCAATATTTGCAGTGTTGACCCTTCTTCTTCAGGACCTCTGCAATTCTCCCTGGCATGCTCTCAATCAACTTCTGGACCAAATCCTGACTGATAGCAGTCCATATTTGCACAATCAATGCTTTCATTTTGTCAGAATTTTTAGGTTTTTGTTTGTCCACCTGTCTCTTGATGATTGACCACAAGTTCTCAATGGGATTAAGATCTGGGGAGTTTCCAGGCCATGGACCCAAAATCTCTATGTTTTGTTCCCTGAGCCTTTTAGTTATCACCTTTGCTTTATGGCAAGGTGCTCCATCATGCTGGAAAAGGCATTGCTGATCGCCAAACTGCTCTTGGAGGGTTGGGATAAGTTGCTCTTGGAGGACATTCTGGTACCATTCTTTATTCATGGCTGTGTTTTTAGGCAAGACTGTGAGAGAGCCGATTCCCTTGGCTGAGAAGCAACCCCACACATGAATGGTTTCAGGATGCTTAACAGTTGGCATGAGACAAGACTGGTGGTAGCGCTCACCTTGTCTTCTCCGAATGAGGCATTTTCCTGATGTCCCAAACAATCGAAAAGGGGATTCATCAGAGAAAATAACTTTACCCCAGTCCTCAGCAGTCCACTGCCTGTACCTTTTGCAGAATATCAGTCTGTCCATGTTTTTTCTGGAGAGAAGTGGCTTCTTTGCTGCCCTCCTTGAGACCAGGCCTTTCTCCAAGAGTCTCCGCTTCACAGTGCGTGCAGATGCACTCACACCTGCCTGCTGCCATTCCTGTGCAAGCTCTGCACTGCTGGTAGCCCGATCCCGCAGCTGAAACACTTTTAAGAGACGGTCCTGGCGCTTGCTGGTCTTTCTTGGGCGCCCTGGAGCCTTTTTGGCAACAATGGAACCTCTCTCCTTGAAGTTCTTGATGATGCGATAGATTGTTGACGGAGGTGCAATCTTTCTAGCTGCGATACTCTTCCCTGTTAGGCCATTTTTGTGCATTGCAATGATGACTGCACATGTTTCTTTGAGATAACCATGGTTAACAGAAGAGAAACAATGATGCCAAGCACCAGCCTCCTTTTAAAGTGTCCAGTGGTGTCATTCTTACTTAATCATGACAGATTGATCTCCAGCCATGTCCTCATCAACACCCACACCTGTGTTAATGGAGCAATCACTGAAAAGAGGTTAGCTGGTCCTTTTAAGGCAGGGCTGCAATGATGTTGAAATGTGTTTTGGGGGATAAAGTTCATTTTCTAGCCAAATATTGACTTTGCAATTAATTGCTGTTAAGCTGATCACTCTTTATAACATTCTGGAGTATATGCAAAATGCCATTAGAAAAAGTGAAGCAGTAGACTTTCTAAAAATTAATATTTGTGTCATTCTCAAAACTTTTGGCCATGACTGTACAATCAGGGTCGGACTGGCCCACCGGAGAACCGGAGGATTCTCCGGTGGGCCCAGGCTCTGACACCAGCTGGCATATTGGCCAGCAGCTGCCTAGGGCCCCCACTGCTCCAGGGGCCCCTGGCAGTGGCGTGTCACTAATAGCGGCTGTAACGGGTCTGGGAGGTGGAACCTCTGAGCTACTATACAAAGGGGCGGACCTTGTAAGAGAGCGGGTGGCGACCAGGGTGGACGGGCAGGTAGTAACAGCAAATAACCGGGGTAGTCTCTGGATGAACGGGCAGGAAGTCACGGCAAGTGACCGAGGCAGTCTCTGGATGAGTGGGCAGGAGGTCACTGCAAGTGACCGGGGCAGACTCTGGACGAGTGGGCAGGAGGTCACGGCAAGTGACCGGGGCAGTCTCTGGATGAGTGGGCAGGAGGTCACGGCAAGTGACCGGGGCAGTCTCTGGACGAGTGGGCAGGAGGACACGACAAGTGACCGGGGCAGTCTCTGGATGAGTGGGCAGGAGGTCACGGCAAGTGACCGGGGCAGTCTCTGGATGAGTGGGCAGGAGGTCACGGCAAGTGACCGGGGCAGTCTCTGGAGGAGTGTAGATACGACCTGTGATGGCTGAGCCTCCAGGTAGGCTAGCAGGAAGATAGAAGATGAGCGCTCCCAGGTGAGCAAGCGAGAGTCACTGGAATAGCAGAAGATCACGGTACGTGACGGCAGAGCCTCCAGGTAGGCTAGCAGGCAGGTAACAGATGAGCGCTCCCAGGTGTGCTAGCAGGCAGGTAACAGATGAGCGCTCCCAGGTGAGCGGGCGAGAGTCACTGGAATAGCAGAAGATCACGGTACGTGACGGCAGAGCCTCCAGGTAGGCCAGCAGGCAGGTAACAGATGAGCGCTCCCAGGTGAGCTAGCAGGCAGGTAACAGACAGCAACCTGGCAGGAATCAGACAGGTATCTGGCAAGGACCCTGAGGACTGAAGCAGAGTAGTGAACAGTGCAACAACATTGCTCGGGCACCTCCATTTTGGAGGAGGGGCCTTATATAAGGTGAAGTCCTCCGGCCATTGGCCGGGGACTCCTTAGGACGAGGCGCGCGGCCCCTTTAAGAGGGCAGCGCCCGCGCGCGCGCCCTAAGTACAGTGGCAGGAAAGGAGCGTGTGCCGCCAGCAGAGCGGCAGGAGGACGCCGGACCTGGAGCAGAGGGGTGAGGGGAACAGCGTCCCTGCCTGGCAGAGGGCAGGGACGCCGACGCCGGCGCTACAGCGGCACACCCAACTGCTATGGGGCCCCTAAGTCAAGGGGGGCCCTCTCGGTGCCAGGAGCAGCAGCTGGAGACAAGCGCCTGTCCCTGCTGCTAAAGAGAAATGAATATTCAAGCTTCACCACGCCCCCATGGGTGTGGAGAGGAGTGAATACTACTTCTCTTTAATAGCGGGCAATGTTAGCTACATGCTGCGGCTAACACTGCCCGCTGGCGCTGCTTAATCGGGGCCCGGAGGTGGGCCCCTAAAGTGGGGCGAACCCTAATTGCGATCCCTGCAGCTTAGGACGGGAGCGGAGCTGCAGGAATCCGATGCTGTCCTCCTTCCTGCTTGCTAGCCCAGCACTTCCTGTCTGACACAGTGCGGCTGTTTCAGAGAGGAAGCTGCTGGGCACGGTGTGGATAGGTGAGTGTGTGTGTGTCTGCCTGAGTGTGTATGTAGTGCGGTGCTTTGTGTGTGTGTGTATGTGAGAGAGTGCTGCAGTACTGTCTGTGTGTGGTGCTGTATGTGTGATGATGATGGGGAGGCAATGCTGATAATGGGGATGCAATGATGATGATGGTGGTGAGAAGGCAATGATGTTGATAATGGGGAGGCAATGATGATGATGGGGAGGAGGCAATGATGATGATAATGCAGAGACAATGATGATGATGGGGAGGCAATGATGGTGGTGAGGAGAAAATGATATTGATGGGGAGGCAATGATGATGATGGGGAGGAAATGATGAGGGGGAGGCTATGATAAAGATGGGGAGGCAATGATGGTGGTGAGGAGACAATGATGATGATGGTGGGGGAGGCAATGATGGTGGTGAGGAGGCAATGATGATAGTGAGGAAATTATGATGATGGGGAGATAATGATTGTGGTGAGGAGACAATGATGGTGGGGGTAGGCGATGGTAGGGGGGAGTGTTATGAATGTTTTAGAAATGAATTCTGAGCAGAAGCTCCCTCTGGTGGTTGCAAACAGTACTGAACCATTCAATGAGGATTGGCAATCAGGGATCACGGACTGGCTGGATATAAGGGAGGTTTCCCCTCATCATGGTTGCCGGTGATCAATTGTTCTTGTCTCAACATTTTTTCCTGGTTCACTTGGAAGCTTGCTGAGTCTTGCCTCTTCTCCTGCTCTCAGATAAGATATTTTCTGTTTTTTGTTTTTGTGCTTGCCATTTGTATATTTCTCTGCATTTCTGTGAGGTTGGCCAGGTTCCCCTCCCTGGGGGGCTTGGTCTCCTCTCGGTTCCTCTGGAGCCATTGTTGTTTGTTCATTTGCCTTTTCCAGTTTTTTTTTCTGTGGCTGCGGCTTAGTTTTGTTACACCAGAGAACTAATTTAGATGGTAGAGGTCGTGTGATCTCAGGTGTTTTTGCAATTAGTAGCGTTGGATTTTTTTAGGGTTTTTTTTGGATTGCAGTAAGTATCCTTCCTATCCTTTTCTGTCAGATTGGGCCCCAGCGTTTGCTCATACTATTTTCTCTCTGTGTCTGTATTTCCTCTTGTCTAACCGCCATTACATGTTTGGGGGCTTCCTATGTTCTTTGGGGATCTGCTCCGGGGCAGATAGCTTTCCTCTTTCTATCTTTAGGTGTAGTTAGCCTCTCAGGCTGTGACGAGGTGTCTAGGACCAACGTAGGAACGCTCCACGGCTGCCTTTAGTTGTAGTGGTTAGTCAGGGTACTGCGATCCAGTAGATTCCAACCTCTCTGGTGTATTGCCGTTTTTGCCTGCTCTCCTCAGCTACCAAAACGTAACAGTATCACCGGCAAACTGAAAATTATATGGTACTCACAGAAGGGAAAAATAGTGTGAAAAGAAAAAAAAGAAAAAAAGAGTTGTCAGAGATTTTTTTTTTTTTTTCTGTTTGTTGCATTTTATTTTCCCTCTTTTTCTCTGGGTGCTGAGGAGGATTTTTTTCTCTCAATGGAGTTTGCACAGTTGTCTGGCCGTGTGGATCAGCTTGCCACTAGTGTTGAGCGATACGATACTGCAAATATCGGATATCGGCCGATATTAGCTCTATCGGCCTTTCGATAATTCGTTTCGATATTTTCGTCTTATCGAATACCGGAATCGGATTTGTCACTGTCACTGTCTGTGTCCGTCGGTCGGGTCTGTCACTGTCAGTGTCTGTCGGTCGGGTCTGTCAGGAGTCAGCGGCACTTACCTGGCAGAAGATCTCCAGCGGTCACAGCCTGGACTGCTTCATGGCCGCCATCCTCTTCTCCCCGGCGGTCACATGCAGTTTCTCGCGATAACTGCAGTGACTGCTGGGTAATCCGGCCGTAAAGCAGTCAGTCCGATGACGTCACCGCCGGGGAAGCAGGTAATCAGCTGTGCTGCGCCGGGATGACAGGCTCTGCCTGTCATTGCGATGTAGCAGAGCTGGATCGTCGTGGGACTGTCGTTACTATGGACTGCGTCGGACAGGTGGTATACTGTTGGTTTTTTTTTTTTTTTCTTTTTTTACAGGAGATCGATGGCGTCGCAGGAATGAGAGTACAATAAAAGAAATGAAAACTGTGTTGTCTCTTTTATGTCATTAAAATACTTTTTTCTTGCTTTGTCTTTTTTTTATGCATTTAATAACTTTGGGATTAATAATGGATCGGTGTCTTATTGACGCCTCTCCATTATTAACTGGGCTTATTGTCACCGTGCAATCAACGGTGACATTAACCCCTTATTACCCCGCTTGCCACCGCTACAGGGCAAGTGGGAAGAGCCGGGTAAAGTGCCACAATTGGCACATCTTTTGATGCGCCAAATGTGGGGCTGCTGTAGCCTGGTATTATCAGGCTGTTGAGGGCCAAAATCCATGGGCCTTGACAGTCTTTTAATACCAGGCCGCAGCAGTCTGCATTTTACTTGGCTGGTTAACAAAAATAGGGGGACCCCTACGCCGTTTTTTTTTCGAGGGGATCCCCTATTTTTGTTAACCAGCCAAGCTAAGCAGACTGCTGTGGCCTGGTATTATCAGGCTTGCAAGGTCCATGGATATTGGATCCTTACCAGGCCTCAGCGGTCTGCTTCATCTGGCTGGTTAACAAAAATAGGGGGGACCCCACGCCAATTTTTTTCGAGGGGATCCCCTATTTTTGTTAATCAGCCAAGATATGCAGACTGCTGTGGCCTGGTATTATCAGGCTGGCAAGGTCCATGGATCTTGGCTCCTTAACAGCCTGAAAATCCAGGCCTCAGCGGTCTGCTTCATCTGGCTGGTTAACAAAAATAGGGGGGACCCCACGCCAATTTTTTTCAAGGGGATCCCCTATTTTTGTTAACCAGTTCCCTCTGACGTCACTGATTGTGTCCCTGGCTGACCTGAAGTGAAAGTGGAAAGCAATCAATTAAGCTTTCCACTTCCTCTCCTGTCAGCCAGGAGAGGAACTCATTCATTTGGGGGTTTACTGTGAGGCTGCAGCATTAGCTGCGGTCCCTGCAGTAAACATTAACCCTTTCTGAAGGATTACACCGTGGGACCTGACTGTACATCGGATTGGTAAGAATAATTTTGCTTTATTATTTTATTTTTATTACAGGAAATGGTTTTAGCAGGTAAATAAAATATGGTCAAAAACTGTGTGATTATTTCATTAAACTTCTTTTTTATTAAAGTGTGTGTGTTTGATTTTTCTTTCATACAATAGGATTAATAATTGATAGTTGTCTAATTGACAGCTCTCAATTATTAACCTGGCTTAAAGTTACCTTTCAATTGCAAGGTCATTTTAACCCCTTATTAACCCATTCGCCACCGCTACAGGGCAATGGGAATAGACGGGCAAAGTGCCAGAAAGGGCAAATCTAATTAGAGATTTGCCCTTTCTGGGGTGTCTGGGGGCAGATGTTAGTAGCCGGGGAGGGGCCAAAAATAATGGTCCCTCTCTGGGCTATTATTATCTGCCCCCACTCACTGGCTTTGTCTGTCTGGTTGCGAAAATAGGGCGGGAGCCCACGCATTTTTTTTCAGCAATTTTACACCTCATATATATATATACATGTCATTAAATTTGTGACACATATATATATATATATTTATATTTATAGTTCATACACTTCTACATAGTATAATAGCCGCTAATTCAATTGCGGCTTTTGTGAAAATGCAGAACCCGACATGAAATGACACTTGGTTTACATAGAGTTAACCATGTCTTTTCATGTAGTTTGATATCTGATTTGCACAAACAATTACATGAGTGTAAGTGTGCAAAATTTCACACCTGTAGGGGTTAATTAAAGGTGTAAATTCGTAGCAAAAAAGTCTGTTTTTTTTTACAACGAATTTACACCTTTAATTAACCCCTACAGGTGTGAAATTTTGCACACATAGACTGATGTAATTGTTTGTGCAAATCAGATTGCAAACGACATGAAAAGACATGGTTAACCCTATGTACACCAAGTGTCATTTCATGTCGGGTGCTTCTGTCTTTTCACAGAAGCCGGCTTTACCCGGCAATTGAATCAGAGGATATTTTACTATGTAGAAGTGTATAAACTATACATATATGTATATATATATGTCACAATGACATGTATATATATATATATGTATTCTATGTGTGCATATTTAGTGTTTACAAGGAAATAAAGGTTTTTTTTAGTTGCGATATTTTGTTCCCATAGACTTACATTGGACTTCCGGTATCGTAATCGGATATAGACGATATTTAGTGATATCGGCGATACCATTTCGATACGATATTTTTAGATATCGAGCAGTATCGCTCAACACTACTTGCCACTGAAGTTCGGAGTATTGCTACCTATCTTGCAGGGTTGCCGGTTGTGGAACCTAGGATCCCCATGCCAGATTTGTTTTTAGGGAATCGAGCTAAATTTCTGAATTTCAAAAATAACTGTAAGTTGTTTTTTGCCTTAAAACCTAAGTCCTCAGGGAACGCAGCACAGCAGGTTCAAATTGTCATCTCTCTCCTGCGCGGCGATCCTCAGGATTGGGCTTTTTCCCTGACACCTGGGGACCCTGTTTTGAGTAATGTTGATGCATTTTTTCTGGCTCTGGGGTTATTGTACGATGAACCTAATGTCACTGATCAAGCTGAAAAAACCTTGTTGGCATTAAATCAGGGGTTTGAGGACGCTGAGTTGTACAGTCAGAAATTCCGAAAGTGGGCAGTCCTGACCAAATGGAATGATGATGCTTTGGCAGCTCTTTTTCGGAAGGGTCTGTCAGAGAATGTAAAAGATGTTATGGTGGGTTTCCCTGCTCCCTCTGGTCTCAATGATTCTATGTCATTGGCGATTCAAATTGACAGACGTTTGCGTGAGCGTAGAGGTATGCGTGGAATAGTGTTGCCTTGTGAACCAGCTTCTGAGCCCATGTAGTGTGATAGAGTGGCTTTTGGGGCACAGCGTCATGAGTTTCAAAAACGCAATGGGTTATGTTTCTACTGTGGTGATGCCTCTCATGCTATTTCAGTCTGCCCTAAGCGGGGAAGACGTTTTGCACGCTCAGTTGTCTTGGGTAGTGTTCAGACTAAATTTCTGTTGACTCTTACCCTGATTTGCTCCCTGTCCACATTTTCTGCTCTGGCTTTTGTTGATTCGGGAGCAGCTATTAACCTGATGGATTTTGATTTTGCTAAACGTTGTGGGTTTCCCTTGATACCCCTACGGAAGTCTATTCCCCTACTGGGGATTGATTCTACCCCTTTGGCTGAGAATAAACCCCAGTTCTCTACTCAGGTGATAATGAGGGTTGAACTGATCATCAGGAGAGTTGCACATTTTCGGTGCTGTATAATCTGCATGACATTATTGTACTAGGTTTCCCTTGGTTGCAGTCTCATAATCCTGTTTTGGATTGAAAATCTGTGTCTGTAACCAGTTGGGGCTGCCAATGTGTTAATGCCAACACTCCTGTTTTTTCTGCCTCTCCCCAGGCTCAAGATGTGCCTGACTTTTTGACTGATTTTTCTGATGTGTTTAGCGAAAGTAAATCTGCATCCTTGCCCCCCCCATAGGAGCTATGACTGCGCTATTGAATTAGTGCCTGGTAGTAAATTCCCTAAAGGTCGCCTTTTTAACTTGTCTGTACCTGAACATGACGCTATGCGGTCTTATATCAAGAAGTCATTGGAGAAGGGTCATATCAGACCATCCTCTTCACCCTTGGGTGCCGGTTTTTTCTTTGTGACCAAAAAGGATGGTTCATTAAGGCCGTGTATTGATTATCGTCTCTTGAACAATATCACTGTGAAATATCAGTATCCGTTACCCTTGATTTCTGACCTGTTTTCCAGGGTGAAAAGTGCTACTTGGTTTACCAACCTTGACCTCAGGGGGGGCGTATAACCTTATTCGCATTAAGCACGGGGATGAATGGAAGACGGCGTTTAATACCCCAGAGGGGCATTTTGAGTACCTAGTGATGCCCTTTGGGCTCACTAATGCTCCTTCCGTCTTCCAATCCTTCATTAATGACATTTTCAGGGATTTTGTGGATAAATTTCTGATTGTTTATTTGGATGATATCTTGATTTTTTCCAATGACTGGGACTCTCATGTGAAACATGTTCGGACTGTGTTCCAGATTTTGAGAGCGAATGCTCTGTATGTGAAGGGATCAAAGTGTCTTTTTGGCGTACAGAGGATCTCATTTCTGGGATTCATTTTGTCTCCATCTGTTATTGAAATGGACCCGGTCAAGGTTCAGGCCATCTGTGATTGGGTCCAACCTACTTCATTAAAGGCTCTTCAGAGATTCTTGGGTTTTGCCAATTTTTATCGTACATTTATTGGTAATTTCTCCGGTATTGTTAAACCATTGACTGAATTGACCAAAAAGGGTTCTGATGTGGTGAATTGGCCTCCTGAGGCAGTCTCTGCGTTTCAGGAGCTTAAGCGGAGATTCACTTCTGCTCCTGTTCTACGGCAGCCTGATGTTTCTCTGCCATTTCAGGTGGAGGTTGATGCCTCTGAAATTGGGGCAGGTGCCGTTTTGTCCCAAAGAGATCCTGAGACCTCTAAAAGTAACCCTTGTGCCTTTTTCTCTCGAAAATTTTCTCCAACGGAACGTAATTATGACGTGGGTAATCGGGAGTTATTGGCCATGAAGTGGGCTTTTGAAGAGTGGAGACATTGGCTGGAGGGAGCCAAACATCAGGTGGTGGTCCTCCGGGACCATAAGAATCTGGTTTATCTGGAATCAGCCAAGCGACTTAATCCTAGACAGGCCAGGTGGGCCTTGTTTTTCACACATTTTAATTTTGTGGTTTCCTTTCTTCCTGGCACTAAGAATATTAAGGCGGTTGCCCTCTCGAGGAGTTTCCTTGCGGACTCTCCTGAGTTATCTGATCGTGCTGTTATTTTGAAAGAGGGTGTAGTTCTTTCCACCATCTCGCCCAATTTGAGACTGGCTCTGGAGGGGTGTCAGGAGGATAAACCCGAGCGCTGCCCTGTGCGAAATTGTTTGTCCCAGACCAGTGGAAGAAGAGTGTGATGTCTGATATTCATTGTTCCGCATTGGCCGGTCACCCCGGAATTTTTGGTACCAGAGACTTGGTGAGTCGGTCCTTTTGGTGGCCTACTTTGTCTCGTGACGTCAGGGAATTTGTGCAGTCCTGTGGGACTTGCTCTCTCTCCAAGCCTTGCTCTCACTCTAGTGGTTTGTTGATGCCATTGCCTGTGCCCAAGAGACCATGGACCCATATCTCTATGGATTTTATTTCCGACCTCCCTGTTTCTCAGAGAATGACCGTTATCTGGGTGATTTGTGATAGGTTTTCCAAGATGATACATCTTGTGCCATTACCTAAGTTACCTTCCTCCTCCGAATTGGTGCCTTTGTTTCTTCAGCACGTGGTTCGGTTACACGGCATTCCTGAGAACATTGTGTCTGACAGAGGAGTCCAGTTTATTTCCAGATTTTGGAGGACTTTTTGTTCTAAACTTGGTGTTCAATTGTCTTTCTCCTCTACTTTTCATCCTCAGACCAATGGACAAACTGAGAGAACAAACCAGACATTGGAGACTTATCTGAGATGCTTTGTGTCTGCTGATCAAGATGACTGGGTCTCTTTTTTGCCTTTGGCTGAGTTTGCTCTTAATAATAGGGCAAGCTCTGCCACTTTGATGTCTCAATTTTTCTGCAATTTTGGGTTTCACCCTCGATTTTCTTCGGGACAGACGGAGGCTTCTGTCTGTCCAGGGTGTTGACTCTGTTGTGGAGCGTATGCAGCAGATTTGGGACCAGGTAGTGGAGAGGTTGTCCCTCTCTCAGGAGAAGGCCCAGCGGTTTGCCAACCGGCATAGGACTGATGGTCCTCGGTTTGAAGTGGGGGACTTGGTCTGGTTGTCCTCAAGAAATATCCCTATGAGAGTTGCATCTCCTAAGTTTAAGCCTAGGTTTATTGGACCTTATAAGATCATGGAGATTCTTAATCCTGTTTACTTTCGTTTACTTCTTCCAGGGACATTTAAGATCCATAACGTGTTCCACAAGTCCTTATTGAAGAGGTTTGTCGAGCCAGTGGTTCCTATGGCTGCGCCCCTGACCCTGTTTTGGTTGAGGGCAATCTGGAGTATGTGGTTGAGAAAATATTGGATTCTCGTTTTTCTAGACGGAAACTCCAGTATTTGGTTAAGTGGAGAGGTTATGGTCTGGAGGACAATTCTTGGGTGTTTGCTTCGGACATCCATGCTAGGAGACTGATATGTGCATATCACAGAGCTCATCCTGACCGACCTGGTTGCACAGATGAGGGTTCGGTGACCCCTCCTCAAGGGGGGGTACTGTTATGAATGTTTTAGAAATGAATTCTGAGCAGAAGCTCCCTCTGGTGGTTGCAAACAGTACTGAACCATTCAATGAGGATTGGCAATCAGGGATCACGGACTGGCTGGATATAAGGGAGGTTCCCCCCATCAAGGTTGCCGGTGATCAATTGTTCTTGTCTCAACGTTGTTTCCTGGTTCACTTGGAAGCTTGCTGAGTCTTGCCTCTTCTCCTGCTCTCAGATAAGATATTTTCTGTTTTTTGTTTTTGTGCTTGCCATTTGTATATTTCTCTGCATTTCTGTGAGGTTGGCCAGGTTCCCCTCCCCGTGGGGCTTGGTCTCCTCTCGGTTCCTCTGGAGCCATTGTTGTTTGTTCATTTGCCTTTTCCAGTTTTTTTTTCTGTGGCTGCGGCTTAGTTTTGTTACACCAGAGAACTAATTTAGGTGGTAGAGGTCGTGTGATCTCAGGTGTTTTTGCAATTAGTAGCGTTGGTTTTTTTAGAGTTTTTTTGGATTGCAGTAAGTATCCTTCCTATCCTTTTCTGTCTAAGTCAGATTGGGCCCCAGCATTTGCTCATACTATTTTCTCTCTGTGTCTGTATTTCCTCTTGTCTAACCGCCATTACATGTTTGGGGGCTTCCTATGTTCTTTGGGGATCTGCTCCGGGGCAGATAGCTTTCCTCTTTCTATCTTTAGGTGTAGTTAGCCTCTCAGGCTGTGACGAGGCATCTAGGACCAACGTAGGAACGCTCCACGGCTGCCTTTAGTTGTGGTGGTTAGTCAGGGTACTGCAATCCAGTAGATTCCAACCTCTCTGGTGTATTGCCGTTTTTGCCTGCTCTCCTCAGCTACCAAAACATAACAGAGGAGACAATGATGGTGTTGAGGAGGCAATGATGATGATGGTGGGGAGGCAATAATGATGGTGGTGAGGAGACAATGATGATGATGGGGAGGCGATGGTGGTTGGGGGAGACAATGATGGTGGTGAGGAGAGGATTCATATGTTCCCATGCAGACAGACTTTTCTAAGCGAGGATTGGCATTAGTTAGGACCTGATATACGAGAAGAGCCTTGACGTGGCTATCAGGCTCACATAATTTGGCCATTTTATGCGCTAAGACTTCTCAATTTTTCATATTTCTAAGGCAGTGATGCAATTCATTTTTCATATTTCGTGTTTGCAAGCTATAGCGCTGCAGTGTGCTACCCTTTTTTCTTGTATGTGCGTGAGTTGGTGACTCTGGGTTTAGCACCTGTTCACACTGGATCTATGTTTGGATGTGCCGGTCAGTTTTTTGATATGTATTCATTTACCTTCTACGTGAGCACTCCACCTGTTGGTCACAGGCTTTTTAATTACACCAGGTTCATTACCCCTCCACAGAGATGTAGATTTTAGTCTTAAGAGAGGATTCATATGTTCCCATGCAGACAGACTTTTCTAAGTGAGGATTGGCATTAGTTAGGACCTGATATACGAGAAGAGCCTTGACGTGGCTATCAGGCTTACATAATTTGGCCATCTTATGCGCTAAGACTTCTCAATTTTTCATATTTCTAAGGCAGTGATGCAATTCATTTTTCATATTTCGTGTTTGCAAGCTATAGCGCTGCAGTGTGCTACCCTTTTATCTTGTAGGTGGTGAGGAGGCAATGCTGATAATGGGGAGGCAATGATGATGATGGTGAGAAGGCAATGATGATGGGGAGACAATGATGATGGGGAGGCAATGATGGTGGTGAGGAGGCAATGATGGTGGTGAGGAGACAATGATAATGGTGAGGAGGCAATGATGATGATGGGGAGGCGATGATGATGGGGAGGCGATGATGATGGGGAGGCAATGATGGTGGTGAGGAGACAATGATGATGGGGAGGCGATGGTGTGGGGGAGACAATGATGGTGGTTTGGATTCAATAATGATGATGGTGAGGGAGGCAATGATGATGGTGGTGAAGAGACAATGATGATGATGGGGAGGCGATGGTGGTTGGGGGAGACAATGATGGTAGTGAGGAGGCAATGATGATGATGGTGGTGGGGGGAGGCAATGATGATGATGAGGAGGAAATGATGGTGCTGAGGAGGCAATGATGATGGGGAGGCGATGGTGGTTGGGGGAGATAATGATGGTGGTGAGGAGGCAATGATGATGATGGTGGTGGGGGAGGCAATGATGATGGTGAGGAGGCAATGCTGATAATGGGAAGGCAATCATGATGGTGGTGAGAAGGCAATGATGATGATAGGGAGTCAATGATGATGGGGAGGCAATGATGGTGGTGAGGAGTCAATGATAGTGGTGAGGAGGCAATGATGATGGTGAGAAGGCAATGATGATGATGTTGAGGTGATGATGATGATGGGGAGGCGATGATGATGGGGAGACAATGATGGTGAGGAGACAATGATGATGGGGAGGCGATAGTGGGGGGAGACAATGATGGTGGTGAGGAGGCAATGATGATTATGGTGGGTAGGCAATGATGATGGTGGTGAGGAGACAATAATGATGATGGGGAGGGGATGGTGGTTGGCGAGACAATGATGGTGGTGAGGAGGCAATGATGATGATGGTGGTGGGGAGAGTCAATGATGATGGTGAGGAGGCAATGATGGTGGTGAGGAGGCAATGATGATGGTGAGAAGGCAATGATGATGGGGAGATGATGGTGGTTGGGGGAGACAATGATGGTGGTGAGGAGGCAATGATGAGGATGGTGGGAGGAGGCAATGATGATGGTGAGGAGGCAATGCTGATAATGGGGAGGCAATGATGATGGTGGTGAGAAAGCAATGATGTTGATGGGGAGGAAATGATGATGGGGAGGCAATGATGGTGGTGAGGAGGCTATGATGGTGGTGAGGAGGCAATGATGATGGTGAGGAGGCAATGATGATGATGGGGAGCCGATGATGATGATGGGGAGGTGATGATGATGGGGAGGCAATGATGGTGGTGATGAGGCAATGATGATTATGGTGGGGGAGACAATGATGATGGGGAGGCGATGGTGGTGGGGGGAGACAATGATGGTGGTGAGGAGGCGAGGATGATGGTGGGGAGGCAATGATGATAGTGGTGAGGAGACAATGATGATGATGGGGAGGCGATGGTGGTGGCGGAGACAATGATGGTGGTGAGGAGGCAATGATGATGATGTTGGTGGGGGAGACAATGATGATGGTGATGAGGAGGCAATTATGATGGTGGTGAGGAGGCAATGATGTTGATGGGGAGGCAATGATGGTGGTGGGGAGAGTTAATGATGGTGGTGAGGAGGCAATGATATTGGTGGGGAAGGCAATGATGATGATGGGGAGGCAATGATGATGATGGGGAGATAATGATGGTGGTGAGGAGGCAATGATGATGATGGGGAGGCAATGATGATGATGGGGAGACCATGTCACAGATGTATGGAGGAGAAAGTTTGTGGATGGCTTTGTTTGTCATAGTAATGGTTTTGAACTGGAGCCTCTGGACAATAGGAAGCCAGTGAAGGGCTTGGCAGAGAGGAGAGGCTGGGGAATAATGGGGAGACAGGTGGATTAGTCAGGCAGCAGAGATTAGGATAGATTGGAGTGGTGCAAGAGTGCTAGAGCGGAGGCCAGGGAGTAGGAGGTTGTAATAGTCGAAGCGGGAGATGATGAGGGCGTGTACGAGCTTTTTTGCAGTTTCATGGTCAAGGAATGTATGGATCCTGGAAATATTTTTGAGTTGGAGTCGGCAGGAGGAGGCAAGTGCTTGGATATGTGGTTTGAAAGAGAGGGCAGAGTCGAGGATCACCCCCGAGGCACCGAGCATGCGGGACTGTGGAAAGTGAACAGCCATTGACATTGATGGTTAGGTCCGGTGGAGGGGTGGAGTGAGATGGGGGAAAAATGATGAATTCTGATTGGTCCTTGTTCAGTTTTAGAAAGCGAGCAGAAAATAAAGATGAAATAGCGGACAGACATTGTGGGATTTTGTTCAGCAAGTAGATGATGTCAGCTCCAGAAAGGTAGATCTGCGTGTCATCGGCATAGAGATGATACTGCAAACTGTATGATTCTATGAGCTGTCCCAGGCTGAAGGCGTAGATTGAGAAGAGTAGGGGCCCTAGAACTGAGCCTTGGGGAACACCGACAGCGGGCGAGATGAGGAGGTGGTGTGGGAGAGGGAGACACTGAATGTTCAGTCTGTTAGATATGACAAAATCAAGGATAGGGAAAAATCTGTGATGCCAAGAGATGAGAGAATCTGTAACAAGAGGGAATGGTCCACAGTGTCAAAGGCAGAAGACAGGACCAGGAGAAGGAGGACAGAGTAGTGTCGCTTGCTCTTGGCGGTTAGTAGGTTATTGGTGACTTTAGTTAGGGCAGTTCCGCCAAAGAGTCAAAGAGGGAACAGGAGGAGAGGTGGGAGGACAGTTCAAGATGGACATGCTGTTCCAGGAGTTTTGAGGCATAGGGAAGAAGTGATATCGGGCAATAGCAAGACACAAAGGATGGGTCGAGGGAGGGCTTTTTGAGGATGGGTGTGATCGAGGCATGTTTGAAGGATGAGGGGAAGACACCATTTGCAAATGAAAGGTTGAAGAGATGGGTTAGGGTTGGGATGAAGACTGTGGTGAGGTTAGGGATTAGGTGGGACAGGAGCGGGTCAAGCGTGCAAGTGGTGAGATGTGATCTTGACAGAAGGGTGGAGAGCTGATCTTCTGTCATGATGGAGAACTTGTTTTTGGAAGAAGAGGGCTGAGCAGCTAAGAGGAGGGGCATTGGGAGCAGCGGACAAAAGCTTTCTCTGATGTTATCGATCTTCTTCTTAAAGAAAGAGGCAAAGTCTTCAGCAGAAATGAGAGGAGAGGGAGGAGGTGCTGGGGACTAGGTAGAGAATTGAAAGTGTTGAAAAGCTGTTTAGGGTTGTGAGACAGGGAGGATATGAGAGATGAGAAGTAAGTTTGTTTTGCGGCAGTGAGCGTGGACTTGAAGCTGGCGAGGGACAGCTTGTATGTGATAAAGTTTTCGGCAGAATGGGATCTCTTCCATCTCCACTCAGCAACCCTGGACGCCCGTCTCAATTCTTTGGTCAAGCTGGTCAGCCAGGATTGCCTGTTGATTGTACGAGTTTTACTGTGCATGAGGGAGGTGGCCGAGTCGAGTGCTGCTGTTATTATGGTGTTATATAAAGTGGCAGCAGCATCTGTGTCATGTAAGGAAGCTATGTTTGTAAGAGGGAGAAGGGATTCAGAGAGTGAGTATAAATTGAGGTTTTTGAGATTTCTGCGAGGGTGAGGGAGTTTGTGGAGTGGGGGTTGCACACTAGGAGAGGAGAGGGAATTGGATGTCAGTAGGTTGTGGTGAGACAGGGGGAGGGGTGAGTTAGTGAGATTAGTAAGGGAACAGAGGCGGGTGAAGATAAGGTCCAGCTTGTGGCCATCTTTGTGAGTGGCCGTTGTGGACCATTGAGTGAGGCCGAAGGAGGCAGTCAGTGATAAAAGTTTAGAGGCAGCTGAGGTGGTAGTGTCAATGGGGATGTTGAAGTCACCCATGATGATAGTGGGGATGTCAGTAGAAAGGAAATTAAGTAGCCAGGTGGTGAAGTGGTCGAGAAAGGTGGAGATTAGAGTTGAGAATTCCGATACCGCAAGTATCGGGTATCGGCCGATATTCGCTGTATCGGACTTTAGATACTTAGTTCCGATATTTTCCATATATCGTATACCGGAATCGGAAGTTCCTATAATTCTTTGAGAGGCAATGTGATTTTAGTCAGCCAATGAGGAATCCTAAGAAGTGTGGGCACATCCTGTACTGCTGCGGTCATGTTAACTAATGGCATGGCTGTGATTGGATGCTGAAATGATGTCAGAATGCACTATAAAAAGGCGCCGCCGCCATTTTAGCGTCACTGTGCTGTGAATTCAGTTAGGGACAGAACGTTGCTCTGCTGACTCTGAGGGACAGTTAGAGATTGCGATTTTGTGTACTGTGCTTTAGGCAGGCTAGTTTAACAACCGCTGTGTAAAGCTTCCTTTAGCCTAGCAGTGTTGTTTTCACAGCTCTGCAAGGTGTGTGTGTGAGTGCAGGTGACGCTGCAGTTTGCTCTGCATCCAACGCTGTTTGTAGGCATCTGCACGTGTCACTCACAGACTCTTTTTTTTTTTTCTTTAGTGTAATTCTTGCAGCTCCATTCAATTGAAATTATAGTGTGACGTGCTTCCATCCGTATCCAATACATTGGTTGCAAACACTATAGAAGTCCACAAAGGAGCCTTTCACAGATAGTGACCAGTTGTGTGCACTGCAGTGTTCACTCTAGTCTGTGATATATTTTTTTTTTGCTGAGTGCAGATCACGCTCCAGTTAGTTCTTAAACCACTGCTGGTTGTAGTCTGCTGAACATGTGTCACTGCCTCATCCTTGTGATTTTTCTAGAATTGTTGCTGCTCCATTCTATTTAAAATAACTCCAATCTATTAGTGTGACGCACTTCCATCCGTATCCAATACATTGGTTGCAAACACTATAGAAGTCCACAAAGGAGCCTTTCACAGATAGTGACCAGTTGTGTGCACTGCAGTGTTCACTCTAGTCTGTGATATATTTATTTTTTGCTGAGTGCAGATCACGCTCCAGTTAGTTCTTAAACCATGCTGGTTATAGTCTGCTGAACGTGTGTCACTGCCTCATCCTTGTGATTTTTCTAGAATTGTTGCTGCTCCATTCTATTTAAAATAACTCCAATCTATTAGTGTGACCGCTTCCATCCGTATCCAATACATTGGTTGCAAACACTATAGAAGTACACAAAGGAGCCTTTCACAGATAAGTGACCAGTTGTGTGCACTGCAGTGTTCACTCTAGTCTGTGATATATTTTATTTTTTGCTGAGTGCAGATCACGCTCCAGTTAGTTCTTAAACCAATGCTGGTTATAGTCTGCTGAACGTGTGTCACTGCCTCATCCTTGTGATTTTTCTAGAATTGTTGCTGCTCCATTCTATTTAAAATAACTCCAATCTATTAGTGTGACACGCTTCCATACGTATCCAATACATTGGTTGCAAACACTATAGAAGTACACAAAGGAGCCTTTCACAGATAGTGACCAGTTGTGTGCACTGCAGTGTTCACTCTAGTCTGTGATATATTTTTTTTTTGCTGAGTGCAGATCACGCTCCAGTTAGTTCTTAAACCACTGCTGGTTATAGTCTGCTGAACGTGTGTCACTGCCTCATCCTTGTGATTTTTCTAGAATTGTTGCTGCTCCATTCTATTTAAATAACTCCAATCTATTAGTGTGAGCGCTTCCATCCGTATCAATACATTGGTTGCAAACACTATAGAAGTACACAAAGGAGCCTTTCACAGATAGTGACAGTTGTGTGACTGCAGTGTTCACTCAGTCTGTGATATATTTTTTTTGCTGAGTGCAGATCCTTCAGTTAGTTCTTAACCTGCTGGTTATATCTCGAACGTGTGTCAGCCTCATCCTTGCATTTTTCTAGAATTGTTGCTGCTCCATTCTATTTCAAATAACTCTAATCTATTAGTGTGATGCGCTTCCATCCGTATACAATACATTGGTTGCAAACACTATAGAAGTACACAAAGGGGCCTTTCACAGCTAGTGAACAGTTGTCTGCAGTGTTCACTGCAGTCTCTGCGGAATAACAACACTTAGGCCTTTTAACTTTTCTGACTTTCTTTATCAATCTAACCAAGATGAAGAAGGCAGGGAGTAAGGCACGTGGTCGTGGCCGTGGAGTTTCAGCAGGGAGAGGACGTGGGGATTCTGTGGCTGCTGCCGCCCCCAGTGACACAGCATCCACCAGTTTTCCCCGTGAGCGTTCCTTTATGTGCAGTTTTGTAGGAGCTCGGCGTACCCCCCTGCTGCGGGAAGAACAAATTGAAGCCGTTGTTGGTTGGATGGCAGCCAATGCATCGACTTCAATTGCTTCCACCTCCTCTCAGGACCACAACACTGTTGAGCAACCATCTGTCTGTTCACCGCCTGTCAAATTGCCCAGGCAGTCAGAGAGTTCTGAACTGGAGCCAGCTGAGTCTCTGCTTCTGTTCTCAGAATCTGTTGGCTTGCAAACAGGGGCCCAGCCAAGCAGCATTCTGGAATGTGAAGAAGAGGGAGTATGCAGTGATGCGCAACAGCTGTGTCTCTCTGAATCAGAAGAGGGGGTGAGCCAGTGCCGATGGTCAGCACACCGCAGAACGCATCTGATGATGATGAGACTCAGGTGCCAGTTTCTGTTGAGCATGGTGCTGGCCAGACCACCCAACAGCAGCAGATGTTGGAAGAGGGTAGTGGAGATGATGAGGTCCAAGACCCAACATGGCGTGAGGGACAGGAAGGTGGTGGGAGCAGCTCTGAGGATGAGATTGTCCCAACGGTACAAACAGGAGGGAGAGGTAGGCTGCAGACTCGGTTGCCTCTAGCCTCCAGTTTGGCACCTGTTGGGAGCAGTTCTCTTCCAAAAGTCAAAATGGGCGCTCCCAGGACTTGCACTGCGTGGTCCTTTTTTGACAGACTTGCAGATGATATTTGCTATGTTAAATGCAAGCTGTGTAAGCAAAAAGTAAAAAGAGGTAAAAATTGCAGTAACCTCAATACCACAAATATGTGGAAACATGTGCGGACAAAGCACGTAGTTGAGTTACAAAGACACACTGGAGATGTAGGCCAACCTACAGCAGCACCTACATCTTCAGGTCGTGTTGGAGCCTCTACCTCTAGCTCACACACAGCTGGTTCTGCTTCCTCACAGGATCGCCATGGAAGAACCTCGGTCACTGTTGTCCAGAGACAAAGTGTTATTCCACCCACAGCAGCAAGTTCCCTGTCATCTTCACACTCCCAGGCCACAAAACAGCCATCGGTACCACAGGCATGGGATAAAAGACGGCCATACTCGGCAAACCATCCACGAGCACAGGCTCTGAATGCTGGCATTGCAAAACTCCTGTCCCTTGAAATGCTGTCATTCAGGCTGGTGGAGACTGACAGTTTATGTAACTTAATGGCATTGGCAGTCCCACAATACAATGTGCCAAGCCGATTTTATTTCAGCAGGCAAGCCGTCCCTGGTCTGCAAAAACATGTCGAGGGAAACATTAAACATGCGCTACTAAACGCCGTCTGTAGCAAGGTCCACCTGACCACCGATGCGTGGACCAGTACCCATGGCCAGGGACGATACCTTTCCCTCACTGCCCATTGGGTCAATGTTGTGGAGCCGGGTACAGATCTTGCGAGTGGCGCTGTACGTGTTCTGCCAACTCCAAGGATTGCAGGAATCCAGTCTGTACACATTGACTCCTCCTCCTACTCCAGTTCCTCAGAATCATCGCTGCAGGAGCCGTCACGGTCTACCTCCACATGGACCCGTGAACGCTTACCTGTTGCGACCGATATGAGCACAGCTGTGGCCAAACGTCAACAGGCCGTCCTGAAATTAATTTCCATGGGGAATCGAAGCCACACAGCGCAGGAGGTCTGGAATGCCATCAAGCAGGAGAGCGACGTGTGGTTTTGCCAGCGAATCTCCAGCCAGGCTTGGTAGTGTGTGACAATGGCCGAAATCTGGTGGCAGCTCTGGGCCTTGGCAACCTCACTCACATACCATGTCTGGCACATGTGCTCAACTTGGTCGTGCAGAGTTTTTTGAGGGAGTATCCGGATCTTGCTGAACTGCTGCAGAAGGTCCGCCTAGAGTGCGATCACTTGCGACGTTCCAGCATAGCCAGATCGCGCATTGCTGCTCTGCAACGCAGATTTCGCCTTCCTGAACATTTCATCATATGTGACGTACCCACCAGGTGGAATTCCACCTTACATATGTTGGAGCGGTTGTGTGAGCAACAGCCAGCAAGTAATGGAGTATCAGCTGCATCAGGCGCAATCAACTCGCAATTTGCGCCGTTCACACTTCACCACTACTGAGTGGGCCTCTATGAAGGACATCTGCCACGTTTTGCGGGCGTTTGATGACTCAACGCGGATGGCGAGTGCAGATGATGCACTAGTCAGCATGACTGTCCCCCTTATCTGCCTGCTTCAAAAATCACTGCAAGCACTAAAGGATGAGGTTTTGGAAGAGGTGGAGGATGAGGAGGCACAAATTCACTCACCTTCTGGACAGTCAGTGCAACTTGGTTCCTCACAAAGGGCTGGGCAGGGCTCACTTTGTGAGGACGATGAGGAGGAGTCAATGGAGGAGGAAGAAATCCCTACAGAGGGAGGTACACAACGCTCTAGTCAGTATGTAGAGCGAGGGTGGGGCGATGCAGAGCAGGCAGAGATGACGCCTCTTCCAGAGGAAAGCGTTTGTTGGGCAGTTGGGAGTCTGCAGCACATGGTTGATTTCATGCTGCAGTGCCTGAGAAACGACCGCCACATCGCCCACATTCTCACCACATCAGATTATTGGGTGTACACCCTCCTAGACCCTCGCTACCGGGACAACTTACAAAGCCTCATCACACCGTTGAACCGGGAGCGTAAAATGCGGGAGTACCAAGACAGACTGGTGCAATCCATAATATTCTCCATTCCAGCCGAGAGCACTGCTGCTGCTACTGCTTTACAAAGAATCTCTGTGCGTCGAGGCAGTGGAGACACCTCTGCAACAAGAGGGAGCACAAGCAGCGCCTCTGCACAGGGCAAGAGCAGTATGTTACAAATGTGGCGAAGTTTTGTGTCAGCGCCACCAATGTCTACACCATCCGAGACGACTCCACTCACCATGAGGCAACGTTTACGTAAGATGGTGACAGACTACATGTCTTTCCCTCTCAGTGTACTCCCAGATAGCTATTCCCCTTTCAAGTTTTGGGTCTCTAAGCTGGATACATGGCCAGAGCTTAGCCAGTATGCATTGGAGGTGCTGGCTTGCCCTGCTGCCAGTGTATTATCTGAGCGCGTCTTTAGTGCTGCAGGTGGTGTACTAACAGACCGTCGCATGCGACTATCCTCAGAGAATGTAGACCGGCTTACTTTTCTGAAAATGAACAAGGCATGGATCTCACCTGAATTTGCCTGTCCGTTTTCAGATTAAATAACTGTTTGCCAACGTTTTCCATGTCTCCTGTTATGTTTATCTTTCTACCACCTGAACTCTACTCCCTGGGCTACAACACTGCCAGTCACAGGGGAATGATCAGTTACAAAACAAAATGTTATCCCCAACAAATAGACTCAACGTAGGGTCACGGAGTTGCGCCGTACCAAAATTGTCACCTGACACATTTAAGTATTACAATTCTGTTCCCGGTGGCAAATCTTCCATCTCCCCAACTAACACTTCTATAGGAGAGGTGTTTTCCTCCTCCACCGAAGGCAAAGGTAATACTGACCACTGCACACATGTGTTATGCATAGTGAGACTGATAGTAGCCAAAGTTGTTGTCCATGGGCTCAGTCAGGTGGGGGCAATCAGCTCTCACATGTCATGGTTCTTGGCACCGCCAACAGATTATGGGGCCCCTTTCGTTCCCCGACCCTTCCTGGGCGGCCCTCAGAGTCTCTGCTCGCCGAGCTGTGGGTGAAGGTTTGGTGAATTTAATTGGTAGCTTCCGGGTAGTCTCTCCCTGTATCTCCTTGGTAGGCCCATATCTTTCAATGAGGTCTACCATTTGGAGACCATCAGTAGGGGCTGCCTGTCCAGCCCATGTTTGAAGGGTGTGGGGCAAAGTTCGCCCGAATTTATCAGTCACTATACGATCCAGCATATCGCGGGGTGACAACACCTCAGGCTGAAAGCACTTTTCTATCAGGTGTATCAAGTCATAATACTGGGACCGATCTGGCTCGGAAGGGGAAAACTTCCATTGTTGTACACGCTGGGCCAGGAAAAAAACATTTACCCCAAGACGTGCAAGTATCTCACCATTCACGCTCTCATAGTCCTCCTGTTGCTGGGGGGTAGGTCCCTATAGGCTTTAGCGGGTCCTGAAGTCAAAAACGGAGCCACGATCTCGGCCCACTGGTCCCGGGGCAGTCTCTCCCTTTTAGCCACGCCTTCAAACATCTCCAGCTACACCTCAACGTCATCTGATTGCTCCATCTTTCGGATCGCTCTACGCACCGCTTTCCGGACATCATGGCATCCCCGGGCAGCTCTTACTGTCTGCTGCGCTGTGATGTGCTGCATCAGTAAACTATTGGTTTCCTGTTGCTGTCGATTAAATATCTGCTGCATAGCCTGCTGCTGTATAGCCTGCTGCCGCTACATAGCCTGCTGTTGTATAGCCTGCTGCTGCTGCATAGCCTGCTGTTGCTGCTGTGTAGCCTGCTGTTGCTGTCGCATGGCCTCCACTAGCATTTTTACTTGTTATCCAGCCGGTTTTGGTGCACTTTCTAAAACCAGGACATTTACTGTCATGCATGAAAAACAGCCTGACCTCACTGCGTTGCCCGCATTCTCCACCAATTGTAGGGAACCGCTGTGGTAGGCAGGGCTGGGCCGCAGTAATGAGGCAAACACACAGCCTTTTATTTCAAAGTTCAGTGATTTTAATCATGAGTTCAACAAAAAGTCCATATAACAAAATGAAAACACAACAAAAATCACTCCAGTTTGGAGAACCACTGGTCACAGACTCACCCTTGCTTGTGACGGGCTTAACTAAGCGGCTGCAGGTCAGCTGAGACCGCCAGGTCACATTCCGGGTGGTCTGTTACTCGCTTCCTGGTGCACACTGCCACACAGTAACAAAACAATGTTCCAGGCTTACTCCAGCCAAACTCCTTCCTTCCACACAACAACTACAACAGCTCCTTGTTTTATAGGCCTACAAAACACCATCAGGTGACGTACACATCAGCTGACCAGATCACGTGACTATGACCTCATCACAGGTCGTAGTAATCATGGAAAATCATGAGCATACTTCAGTCTGGTTGAAGAAATATATCTCCCATCTTGTCAAATCAATTGTCTACCACCTCTTCTATAATATTACGCAGGCGATTTCTGTAGAAATAATGCACTTGTAGAGTTTCAATAAAGTGAGAAGGGGGCTAATTGAATTTTTCCATAATCTCCTTGGATGTCAGCCACCTACACTCTTTTAGGTGCATGAAATGGAATACTGTATGTATACCTTTAGTATGCCACGTCTCAAAAACGCGGTCTGTCACTCCCACTGGGAATTCTGGGTGAGCCCATAAAGGCATGTGTTTAGATAACTGAGAAGACAACCCATGCGCTCGTCTGGTTGCCTTACAGGCAATTACTGTATCGCGTAGTAGCGCTGATCACTATGACCGGGAGTTTACAAATCACAGTGTCAACACATGAGGCCAAAATACAACCCTCTGTCAGTCCAGATTCCAGCAATACATCTGAGTAGGACTAAGTCCCCTTAAACCAATCTCTCCCCACTCTGATCAAGCACGAAAAGTTATAACTCCTAACGTTTGGCACGGCCAGGCCCCCATCTTTTACTGCACGCATAATTTTTCGTATTGCTATTCTGGGCCGTTTTCCCCTCAAGATGAATCTGGTCAATGCTTTTTTTATCCGTGAAACATCATCTTTACGTAACAGGATTGGAATAGTCTGAAGCGGGTATAATAGCCTTCCAAAAATAATCATCTTAAGAAGGTGACAACGGCCCAGAAGAGACAGGGGCAAATCATGCCACGCTCCAATTGACGTACAACCTTGTCCAATTAGGGTTCATAGTTAAGTTTGTATTGAGAACTAGAATCTCGTCCTATTTTGATTCACAGATATGTTATAAATAAATGTTTTAATTACTTCTGTCCCCCATCAGTAAGCACACCAAAGCTCACGAGGATTAGGCTTTAACAATTGAAAAATTTCACTCTTGTAGTCTTTGAAGCGAAACCACAGAATTAGTTAAAAAAATTTTATCCAGTCTAATAGCCCTTTGAGATGGTCTTGGGGATGTGCCATATAAATGAGTATATCGTCTGCAAACAATGTGAGTTTGATCTGCCGACCCCCTACCTTTATACCGTCATATACTGTGTTATCCTCCACGTGTGCAACTAATGGCTCAAGGGCTATATCAAAGAGCAAAGGTGATAATGGACATCCCTGAGGAGTTCCCCTCTGTATTGTGAAAGTAGCCGAAAGGTGACCTGTGTTGTGTATTTGTGCCTGTGGGTTGGCGTAGACACCTGATAGGAAAGTCATAAACGTGCCTCTCATGGCAATTTTGTCCAGGACCATTGGCAACCAACTTCAGCTCACCCTATCAAATGCCTTATTGCCATCTAAGGATAGCACGACAGGACTCGATGTTGTCAGACAACGATATTTATCTACAACTGCTATTACTTTCCTAATGTTATTCATGGGCGATCTTGGTCTAACAAAGGCCACTTGTGATGGCCCTATCAGCGTAGGAAGAATGCTACTCAAACGATCTGCCATGATCCTGGACAAAAGCTTGATATCCTGGTCAATGAGTGAGAATGGACGATAGGATCCAGCCAGATGTGAAGGTTTGTTGGGTTTTAGTAGCACCTTCATGTGTGCCATGTTTGAATGGATGGGCAACCCTCCTGTCTCCAATATATGATTGAAGGTGCCTACCAATGTGGACGGGATATCCTCACTCAATAATTTTAATAATTTGGCTGTAAACCCGTCAGGTCCTGGAGCTTTCCCGGATTTAAAGTCACTTATCGCCGCTGTCACTTCCGTCACCTCAATTGGTTTTTTTAAAAGGAGAAGCTGATAGTTTGTGAAGGATGGTAACCGTATTCCATCTACAAAGGTGTTACCCTCCGCACTATCCGTATGTTCCACCTTATATAAGTCTGAGTAGTATTCTTGTAGAATCGTGATTATGCTTCGAGGGTCTGTGTTCATGATCCCATGTTTATTCGTTAACGCAGTAATATGTTGATGACGAATGTGATTTCCTTTCGCTAGTCGTGCTAATAGTCTCCCTGATTTGCTACCATAACGATATACATTGGCTCTATAATTCATATTACTGCTTCTCTCGCGTCGATATACCCATACGTGTAAGTCAGCCTTAGCCTGCTTACATCTATTTTTATCCTGTGTTGATGAAGTTGTCTTGTTTGCCGTGTAGCTATCGCGTAATATCCTGCTAGCCTGCGAGTAGTTTGTCGCTATCTTCTTTTTTAGCGTTGTCTGATAACCTATTAGTTTCACGCGCATTAATGCCTTCCCTGCTGCCCATAAAAGTTCCGGCCTATCCCTACTATCTCCATTATCACTTACATATTCCAAACACCATTGCTTCACCTGATGTCGAAACTTCTCATCCATTAACAAATAGGTAGGGAAGCGCCAAGTTTGGTCTGGCCCCATCTGAACCATATCTGGCAGGGTCACTGATACGGGCGCGTGGTCAGATATAGCTACGTTGTGCACATCTGCCTCTTCCACTCCCCTTACTAGCTCCTGTGATAGCAATATATTATCTCTTCTGGACCAAGAGTCATGTGGCGCCGAATAGAAGGAATATTCACTGCCATCTGGGTTCAGGTGTCTCCAAAATTCTACAAAGTTATTCGTGTCTAGCAAGGGTTATAAACGTGTCTCATGTGATCGCTAATGTTGAGCGATACTGCTCGATATCTAAAAATATCGTATCGAAATGGTATCGCCGATATCACTAAATATCGTCGATATCCGATTCCGATACCGGAAGTCCAATGTAAGTCTATGGGAACAAAATATCGCAACTAAAAAAAAACCTTTATTTCCTTGTAAACACTAAATATACACACATAGAATACATATATATATATATACATGTCATTGTGACATATATATATATATACATATATGTATAGTTTATACACTTCTACATAGTAAAATATCCTCTGATTCAATTGCCCGGTAAAGCCGGCTTCTGTGAAAAGACAGAAGCACCCGACATGAAATGACACTTGGTGTACATAGGGTTAACCATGTCTTTTCATGTCGTTTGCAATCTGATTTGCACAAACAATTACATCAGTCTATGTGTGCAAAATTTCACACCTGTAGGGGTTAATTAAAGGTGTAAATTCGTTGTAAAAAAAACGGACTTTTTTGCTACGAATTTACACCTTTAATTAACCCCTATAGGTGTGAAATTTTGCACACTTACACTCATGTAATTGTTTGTGCAAATCAGATATCAAACTACATGAAAAGACATGGTTAACTCTATGTAAACCAAGTGTCATTTCATGTCGGGTTCTGCATTTTCACAAAAGCCGGCAATTGAATTAGCGGCTATTATACTATGTAGAAGTGTATGAACTATAAATATAAATATATATATATATATGTGTCACAAATTTAATGACATGTATATATATATATGAGGTGTAAAATTGCTGAAAAAAAATGCGTGGGCTCCCGCCCTATTTTCGCAACCAGACAGACAAAGCCAGTGAGTGGGGGCAGATAATAATAGCCCAGAGAGGGACCATTATTTTTGGCCCCCCCCGGCTACTAACATCTGCCCCCAGACACCCCAGAAAGGGCAAATCTCTAATTAGATTTGTCCTTTCTGGCACTTTGCCCGTCTATTCCCATTGCCCTGTAGCGGTGGCGAATGGGTTAATAAGGGGTTAAAATGACCTTGCAATTGAAAGGTCACTTTAAGCCAGGTTAATAATTGAGAGCTGTCAATTAGACAATAGTGTTGAGCGATACGATACTGCAAATATCGGGTATCGGCCGATATTGGCTGTATCGGAATTCCGATTCCGAGTTCCGATATTTTCGTCATATCGGATACCGGAATCGGAATGTCACTGTCACTGTCAGTGTCCGTCGGTCGGGTCTGTCAGGAGTCAGCGGCACTTACCCGGCAGAAGATCTCCGGCGGTCACATCCCGGCTGCTTAATGGCCACCATCCTCTTCTCCCCTGCGGTCACATGCAGTATCTCGCGATAACTGCAGTGACTGCTGGGTAATCGCGGCCGTAAAGCAGTCTGATGACGTCACCGCCGGGGAAGCTGGTAAGCAGCTGTGCTGCGCCGGGATGTCAGGCTCTGCCTGTCATTCCGATGTAGCAGAGCTGGATCGTCGTGGGACAATCGTTACTATGGACTGCGTCGGACAGGTGGTATACTGTTGGTTTGTTATTTTTATTTTTTTACAGGAGATCGATGGCGTCGCAGGAATGAGAGAGTAATAAAAAAAATGAAAACTGTGTTGTCTCTTTTATTTCATTAAAAGACTTTTTTCTTGCTGTGTCTTTTTTTAAACATTTAATAACTTTGGGATTAATAATGGATCGGTGTCTTATTGACGCCTCTCCATTATTAACCGGGCTTATTGTCACCGTGCAATCAACGGTGACAATAACCCCTTATTACCCCGCTTGCCACCGCTACAGGCAAGTGGGAAGAGCCGGGTAAAGTGCCACAATTGGCACATCTTTTGATGCGCCAAATGTGGGGCTGCTGTAGCCTGGTATTATCAGGCTGTTGAGGGCCAAAATCCATGGGCCTTGACAGTCTTTTAATACCAGGCCGCAGCAGTCTGCATTTTACTTGGCTGGTTAACAAAAATAGGGGGGATCCCCACTCCGTTTTTTTTTCGAGGGGATTCCCTATTTTTGTTAACCAGCCAAGCTAAGCAGACTGCTGTGGCCTGGTATTATAGGCTTGCAAGGTCCATGGATATTGGATCCTTACCAGCCTGAAAAACCAGGCCTCAGCGGTCTGCTTCATCTGGCTGGTTAACAAAAATAGGGGGGACCCCACGCTAATTTTTTTCGAGGGGATCCCCTATTTTTGTTAATCAGCCAAGATATGCAGACTGCTGTGGCCTGGTATTATCAGGCTGGCAAGGTCCATGGATCTTGGCTCCTTAACAGCCTGAAAATCCAGGCCTCAGCGGTCTGCTTCATCTGGCTGGTTAACAAAAATAGGGGGGACCCCACGCCATTTTTTTTTCGAAGGGAACCCCTATTTTTGTTAATCAGTTCCCTCTGACGTCACTGATGGTGTCCCTGGCTGACCTGAAGTGAAAGTGGAAAGCAATCAATTAAGCTTTCCACTTCCTCTCCTGTCAGCCAGGAGAGGAACTCATTCATTTGGGGGTTTACTGTGAGGCTGCAGCATTAGCTGCGGTCCCTGCAGTAAACATTAACCCTTTCTGAAGGATTACACCGTGGGACCTGACTGTGCATCGGATTGGTGAGAATAATTTTGCTTTATTATTTTATTTTTATTACAGGAAATGGTTTTAGCAGGTAAATAAAATATGGTCAAAAACTGTGTGATTATTTCATTAAACTTCTTTTTTATTAAAGTGTGTGTGTTTGATTTTTCTTTCATACAATAGGATTAATAATTGATAGTTGTCTAATTGACAGCTCTCAATTATTAACCTGGCTTAAAGTGACCTTTCAATTGCAAGGTCATTTTAACCCCTTATTAACCCATTCGCCACCGCTACAGGGCAATGGGAATAGACGGGCAAAGTGCCAGAAAGGGCAAATCTAATTAGAGATTTGCCCTTTCTGGGGTGTCTGGGGCAGATGTTAGTAGCCGGGGGGGGCAAAAATAATGGTCCCTCTCTGGGCTATTATTATCTGCCCCCACTCACTGGCTTTGTCTGTCTGGTTGCGAAAATAGGGCGGGAGCCCACGCATTTTTTTTCAGCAATTTTACACCTCATATATATATATACATGTCATTGAGTTTGTGACACATATATATATATATATATTTATAGTTCATACACTTCTACATAGTATAATAGCCGCTAATTCAATTGCCGGCTTTTGTGAAAATGCAGAACCCGACATGAAATGACACTTGGTGTACATAGGGTTAACCATGTCTTTTCATGTCGTTTGCTATCTGATTTGCACAAACAATTAAATCAGTCTATGTGTGCAAAATTTCACACCTGTAGGGGTTAATTAAAGGTGTAAATTCGTAGCAAAAAAGTCCGTTTTTTTTACAACGAATTTACACCTTTAATTAACCCCTACAGGTGTGAAATTTTGCAAACATAGACTGATTTAATTGTTTGTGCAAATCAGATAGCAAACGACATGAAAAGACATGGTTAACCCTATGTACACCAAGTGTCATTTCATGTCGGGTGCTTCTGTCTTTTCACTGAAGCCGTCTTTACCCGGCAATCGAATCAGAGGATATTTTACTATGTAGAAGTGTATAAACTATACATATATGTATATATATATGTCACAATGACATGTATATATATATATATATATATGTATTCTATGTGTGTATATTTAGTGTTTACAAGGAAAGAATGGGGTTTTTTTAGTTCCGATATTTTGTTCCCATAGACTTACATGGGACTTCCGGTATCGGTATCGGGTATCGCCGATATTTTAATGGTATCGGCGATACCATTCCGATTCCGATACTTAGTAATATCGGAAAGTATCGCTCAACTCTATTAGACAACTATCAATTATTAATCCTATTGTATGAAAGAAAAATGAAACACACACACTTTAATAAAAAAGAAGTTTAATGAAATAATCACACAGTTTTTGACCATATTTTATTTTCCTGCTAAAACCATTTCCTGTAATAAAAATAAAATAATAAAGCAAAATTATTCTTACCAATCCGATGTACAGTCAGGTCCCACGGTGTAATCCTTCAGAAAGGGTTAATGTTTACTGCAGGGACCGCAGCTAATGCTGCAGCCTCACAGTAAACCCCCAAATGAATGAGTTCCTCTCCTGGCTGACAGGAGAGGAAGTGGAAAGCTTAATTGATTGCTTTCCACTTTCACTTCAGGTCAGCCAGGGACACAATCAGTGACGTCAGAGGGAACTGGTTAACAAAAATAGGGGATCCCCTCGAAAAAAGTTGGCGTGGGGTCCCCCCTATTTTTGTTAACCAGCCAGATGAAGCAGACCGCTGAGGCCTGGTTTTTCAGGCTGGTAAGGATCCAATATCCATGGACCTTGCAAGCCTGATAATACCAGGCCACAGCAGTCTGCTTAGCTTGGCTGGTTAACAAAAATAGGGGATCCCCTCGAAAAAAAAACGGCGTAGGGGTCCCCCTATTTTTGTTAACCAGCCAAGTAAAATGCAGACTGCTGCGGCCTGGTATTAAAAGACTGTCAAGGCCCATGGATTTTGGCCCTCAACAGCCTGATAATACCAGGCTACAGCAGCCCCACATTTGGCGCATCAAAAGATGTGCCAATTGTGGCACTTTACCCGGCTCTTCCCACTTGCCCTGTAGCGGTAGCAAGCGGGGTAATAAGGGGTTAATGTCACCGTTGATTGCACGGTGACAATAAGCCCGGCTAATAATGGAGAGGCGTCAATAAGACACCGATCCATTATTAATCCCAAAGTTATTAAATGCATAAAAAAAAGACAAAGCAAGAAAAAAGTATTTTAATGAAATAAAAGAGACAACACAGTTTTCATTTCTTTTATTATACTCTCATTCCTGCGACGCCATCGATCTCCTGTAAAAAAAGAAAAAAAACAAACCAACAGTATACCACCTGTCCGACGCAGTCCATAGTAACGACTGTCCCACGACGATCCAGCTCTGCTACATCGCAATGACAGGCAGAGCCTGTCATCCCGGCGCAGCACAGCTGATTACCTGCTTCCCCGGCGGTGACGTCATCGGACTGACTGCTTTACGGCCGGGATTACCCAGCAGTCACTGCAGTTATCGCGAGAAACTGCATGTGACCGCCGGGGAAAGATGATGGCGGCCATGAAGCAGTCCAGGCCGTGACCGCCGGAGATCTTCTGCCAGGTAAGTGCCGCTGACTCCTGACAGACCCGACCGACGGACACTGACAGTGACAGACCCGACCGACGGACACAGACAGTGACAGTGACAAATCCGATTCCGGTATTCGATATGACGAAAATATCGGTATTCGGAATCGAAAGGCCGATACAGCTAATATCGGCCGATACCCGATATTTGCAGTATCGTATCGCTCAACACTAGTGATCGCACATTCGTTCGCATCGACCTACAGTTCTTCACTGGTTCGATTCACCGTATTTAAGTCACGACCGAGGGTGGTTTTAATGCTCTCCTATCGGCCCGATATGCTTGGACACCTGGGAGAAATTCAGGAGCGTCTCCAAACTCCCTCCTTACATGTCAGCGCAAGAACCGGAAGAGGGAACGTGCTTGTTTTGTTGCTCATAGGTGGAGTTTTATACAGTAAATGATTACTGCTGTCTTATTTTTTGCGTCCCTAGGGCAGAATAAGGCTGCGTAAAGTCACATTTTACAGACACTCATATAATAGACACACGCTACCCTACCCGTCACACAAGGAAGGTATTGTTACAGGATAAAGCCTTGCGCAACCAGACATGCTTTTAGCCTCTTCAACATTCTACAAGCCAAAAATGCATGATTGCAGCCGCAGCCTTTATTGACGTACAGTATAACATCGACATTACCCATCAGAGGCTGCCCACTGTCTACAACAGACATAGTATACAGTTAGGTCCATATATATTTGGACAGAGACAACATTTATCTAATTTTGGTTCTAGACATTACCATAATGAATTTTAAACAAAACAATTCAGATGCAGTTGAAGTCCAGACTTTCAGCTTTCATTTGAGGGTATCCACATTAAAATTGGATGAAGGGTTTAGGAGTTTCAGCTCCTTAACATGTGCCACCCTGTTTTTAAAGGGACCAAAAGTAATTGGACAAATGACTCCAAGGCTATTTCATGGACAGGTGTGGGCAATCCCTTTGTTATGTCATTCTCAATTAAGCAGATGAAAGGGCCGGAGTTGATTTGAGGTGTGGTGTTTGCATTTGGAAGGTTTTGCTGTGAAGGAAACATGCGGTCACAGGAGCTCTCCATGCAGGTGAAACAAGCCATCCTTAAGCTGCAAGAACAGAAAAAAAAACCATCCAAGAAATTGCTACAACATTAGAAGTGGCAAAATCTACAATTTGGTACATCCTGAGAAAGAAAGAAAGCACTGGTGAACTCATCAATCCAAAAAGACCTGGGAGGCCACGGAAGACAACAGTGGTGGATGATCGCAGAATACTCTCCATGGTGAAGAAGAACCCGTTCACAACATCAACTGAAGTCCAGAACACTCTCAGTGAAGTAGGTGTATCTGTCTCTAAGTCAACAGTAAAGAGAAGACTCCATGAAAGTAAATACAAAGGGTTCACATCTAGATGCAAACCATTCATCAATTCCAAAAATAGACAGGCCAGAGTTAAATTTGCTGAAAAACACCTCCAGAAGCCAGCTCAGTTCTGTAAAAGTATTCTATGGACAGATGAGACAAAGATCAACCTGCACCAGAATGATGGGAAGCTAAAAGTTTGGAGAAGAAAGGGAACGGCACATGATCCAAGGCACACCACATCCTCTGTAAAACATGGTGGAGGCAACGTGATGGCATGGGCATGCATGGCTTTCAATGGCACTGGGTCACTTGTGTTTATTGATGACATAACAGCAGACAAGAGTAGCCGGATGAATTCTGAAGTGTACCGGGATATACTTTCAGCCCAGATTCAGCCAAATGCTGCAAACTTGATTGGACGGCGCTTCATAGTACAGATGGATAATGACCCCAAGCATACAGCCAAAGCTACACAGGAGTTCATGAGTGCAAAAAAGTGGAACATTCTTCAATGGCCAAGTCAATCACCAGATCTTAACCCAATTGAGCATGCATTTCACTTGCTCAAATCCAGACTTAAGAGGGAAAGACCCACAAACAAGCAAGACCTGAAGGCTGCGGCTGTAAAGGCCTGGCAAAGCATTAAGAAGGAGGAAACCCAGCATTTGGTGATGTCCATGGGTTCCAGACTTAAGGCAGTGATTGCCTCCAAAGGATTCGCCACAAAATATTGAAAATAAAAATATTTTGTTTGGGTTATGTTTATTTGTCCAATTACTTTTGACCTCCTAAAATGTGGAGTGTTTGTAAAGAAATGTGTACAATTCCTACATTTTCTAACACATATTTTTGTTCAACCCTTCAAATTAAACGTTACAATCTGCACTTGAATTCTGTTGTAGAGGTTTCATTTCAAATCCAATGTGGTGGCATGCAGAGCCCAACTCGCGAAAATTGTGTCACTGTCCAAATATTTCTGGCCCTGACTGTATACCTTTGCTATCCGTAGCCTTTGTTTCACCTCCACTTGCAGGCACCCACTTAAATTGTGACAATGTTTTTTTTTATAAAAATTTTTTTTTTATCGTACATTAGTGCGTCATCTCATCACTTTGATGAGTCCATGCTGGACATGTAATAAATGCTGTCCGAAATAACAATTTTCGTGAGTGAAATAATTGAAATCTGTGTGACTGTCACAGATTTCTTGTAATTATGATGATGAGTGACTATTACAAAATCCATTGTCTTCACTATGTTATGGTTTAACATAGCGTTCCTTACGCATCATTCCTAAATACAAAAATGGACTTTTATTCCTAAATTTACATCACTATATTTTGTAAAATTAATTTTGGGTGGTATGTTGTTCCATTTCTTGTTGCCATGTGCTTATATGCGTTTATATTTTAAGGGTGTTTATTTTTATTCTTGGAATTGAAATTCATAATTTTATTGTCCTAGTAAAACTTCATTTTTTATAGTTTGAAGTACATACATTTGCAATGGCCACGTAACAAGGCAATAACTCAATATTTAAATTTAAAACCCTTCTTGACCCTGGGCTTCAACAACGCCAGGTGCTGATCAGAAGTGTTGGATGCACAGATCAAAACAATCGCTGATGTGTTTGTGGGGTTCAGTAACGCCTGCTGTTCCCCTGCTGGGTGTCTGGCAAAAATTTTTGCTGCTAACTCCAAATTTAACTTCAAATATCTCATATTAGGCCTCTGCCTACACCCTCCTTGACCCTGGGCTCCAACACCGCCAGTTGTTGCTCGGAAGTTCTGTTAGCACAGTCAACACTTGCTCCTGTGTTACTGGGGTTCACTAATGTCAGCTGTTCCCTTGCTGTGTGTACGGCAAAAAGTTCTGCTGCCTCCACCCTGTTCTCTTCTCATCCCTGAATTATTTAAGAAATTAAATGAAATTAAATGGAAATTAAATTCAGGGAAATTAAATTAATAGAAAGAGGTTATACTTTACACTTTATGGGTTAATATGAAGAAGAATAATAGTTTAATAAGAACAATCTGAGTAATGTTAACAAAAAGATGAATAGCAAGAAGTTTAAGAAGAAGATAAAGAAGGTGAAGATGAAGAATAATTTGATGACAAAGATGATGCTGCTGAAGATTATGAAGGAGAAATTGTGGCAAAAGTTAAAAAGGTGAAGAGCATGGAAGTTTTGAAACATACATATTTGCGAAAATAGAAAAAAGGTTAACAACATTGTCAATTTGTTCGTCAATCCGAACGTATTTCAAAAAAAATATATTAATGCTATTCCATTGGATTGGGTTAAACATCTATGCCTTTAATGTCTCCTCAACCTCCCCCAATACATTCTACATTACTCTTTGTTGTTTTCCTTCATGTACAATTATCCAACAAGGCAAGAATGGTTTTTTTTTAATTCCGATATTTTGTTCCCATAGACTTACATTGGATTTCCGGTATCGGTATCGGGTATCGCCGATATTTTGTGTGTATCGGCGATACCATTCCGATCCGATACTTTTGGATATCGGAAAGTATCGCTCAACTCTAGTGGAGATGTCTAGTTCTGGGGGGCGGTAGATGACAGCCAGCTGGAGGTTGGTGGGGAATAGAAGCGGACGGAGTGCACCTCAAACGAGGGATGAGTAGTGGACGGTGGTAGCAGAATTGGGGTAAAGGAGCAGGTATCGGACAGGAGCAAGCCAACTACTCCACCACATTTGTTGCTGGGGCGAGGGGTGTGAGAGAGATTGAATCCGCCATAAGAAAGGGCAGCTGGAGAGGCTGAGTCAGAGGGGGTGATCCAGGTTTTCAGTGATGCCAAGGAAGTTTGTTGGTGATAAAAAGGTCACAGACATATGACAGTTTATTGCAGAGCGTGCATTCCATAGTGCTCCAGGTAGGGGGACCGAGGGAGTGGGGGCTGGATGAATGGGTATGAGGTTATCATGGTTGGAAAAACGTGTAGAGGATTGTGGCAGGGTGTTAGAAATGAGTGTGGGGATGTGTTAAGGAGAACCAGGATTTGGGGATACGTCGCCAGCAATGAGGAGTAGTAGACAGAGCTTTAGAAAGTGGGAGCAGGATAGGACATGATGCTGCCGCGTGTGTCTGGAGAAAAAGGATTGTATGTGGAGGCACAGTTTTAAGGAGGTGGTGAGATGGCTGGGGAGGATCGAGGGAGAAATGACTAATTCCTTACTAGGTGGAGGGATTACAGAAGATAGGAAGAAGTAGTATGGGGTGAAAGTGAAAAGAAACTGAAACATTGTAGTGGTTTTCTATCATCTATGTAGTATAATGCATAGCCCATAGTCAATCATGTAGTATAATGCAAAGCCCATAGTCATACATGTAATATAATGCACAGTCCATTGTCATACATGTACACTCCCTGACAGAAGTTATGTCGCTTATCCATGTTATGTAAATCAAAGTTTATAACCTGACGTTAAATTCATCCATTGGTTTTATAAATTACTCTTTTGAAAGCTGAAACCCTCCCAAATTTGATTTAGGTTAAGAAAATAAATTGGCATTAATGCTGAAATATTGATCATTTAATGAACAGAGAATGGTCAGATTTTGGCAAGACAAAAGTTTTGTCGACTGGTCATATAATGCACCCAATCCTATTTTACATCCTCACCAGTGCTCAGTAAATGATCGGTTAATTAGTGGGTGTGTATAAAAAGAAACCCAGCACCCCAGACCTTCACTTGAACTGCAACTTGAGCTCTGACAACATGCCAAAAATCCACCCTGTGAACAAAGCCTTGATTATCAAGAGGCTGAAGACCAGATCAACTGCAGAGGTGGCTGGCACCTTTAATGTGTCTCAGCGTCAAATACAAAGAATTTATAAAAGATTTGAAGAGACTGGAGATGTGTTTGACATTTGCAAAGTCCCACAGCTTGCTAAACTGATGGACGCTGGAAAAGTGGCAGAAGGTGGATTTCTCTGATGAATCTTCAGTAGAATTACACCACAGCCGCAAATACTGCAGGAGACCTACTGGAGCCCGTATGGATCCAAAATACACCCAGAAAACAGTTAAATTTGGTGGTGGAAAGATCATGGTCTGGGGTTACATTTAGTATGGGGTGTGCGAAACATTTGGAAGGTGGAAGGCAATATCAATAGCCTAAAATATCAAGAAGTATTAGCTACCTCTTATATTCCAAATCATAAAAGGGGTCAAATTCTGCAGCAGGATGATGCTGCATCTCGTACATCCATCTCTAGAACAAAGTTCCTCCAGGCAAAAAAGATCAAGGTGCTCAATGACTGGCCAGCCCAGTCACCAGACATGAACATCTTTGAACATGTTTGGGGTAGGATGAAACAGGAAGCTTGGAAGACAAAACCTAAGAATCTAGATGAACTCTGGGAGGCATGTAAGACTGCATTATTTTGCTATTCCTGATGACTTCATTAATAAATTGTATGAATCATTGTTGAACCGCATGGATGCAGTCCTTCAAGCTCATGGAAGTCACACAAAATATTAAATATGACTCTACTAGCACCACAACTTCATTCACCAATGTTATGCAACATATATTTGTATTTTAAGATAATTATTTGTTTGAATATCACATTACTTTCTGTGGGCGACAAAACTTTTGTCTTACCAAAATCTGACCATTCTGTGTTCATTAAATGATCAATATTTCAGCATTGATGCCAATTTATTTTCTTAACCTAAACCAAATTTGGGAGGGTTTAAGCTTTGAAAATATAGGAAAGATGTGTATCTTCGTACCGTGTTAGCCAGTAGATAGAAAAATATTTAGACTTGAGAGTCCTCAGTGGTTGATACCTTTTAGTTAGCCATTAAAAGGTATCAACCACTGAGGACTCTCAAGTCTAAATATTTTTCTAGCTTTGAAAATAGTAATTTATAAAACCAATGGATGAATTTAACAGCTTTGATTTACGTAACATGGATAAGCGACATAACTTCTGTCAGGGAGTGTAGTATAATGCACAACCCATAGTCATCTATATAGTATAATGCACATCCCTTAGTCATCTATGTAGTATAATGCACAGCCCACAGTCATCCATGTAGTATAATGCACAGCCCATAGTCATTCAGTAGTATAATGCACAGTCCATTGTCATACATGTAGTATAATGTACAGCCCATAGTCATCCATGTAGCATAATGTGCAGCCCATAGTCATCCATGTAGTATAATGTACATACCATTGTCACACATGTAGTATAACGCACAGCCCATTGTCATACATGTAGTATAATGCACAGCCCATAGTCATCTATGTAGTATAATGCACAGCCCATTGTCTTACATGTAGTAAAATGCACAGCCCATTGTCTTCAATATAGTATAATGCACATCCCATAGTCATCCATGTAGCATAATGCACAGCGCATAGTCATCCAGTAGTATAATGCACAGCCCATTGTCATACGCGCAGTATAATCCACAGCTCATAGTCATCCATGTAGTACAATGTACAGCCCATTGTCATACATGTAGTATAATGTACAGCCCATAGTCATCCATGTAGTACAATGTACAGCCCATTGTCATACATGTAATGTATAATGCACAGCCCATTGTCATCCATATAGTATAATGCAGAGCACATAGTCATCCATGTAGTATAATGTACAGCCCATAGTCATCCATGTAGTATAATGCACAGCCCATTGTCATACATGTAGTATAATGCACATCTTATAGCTATCTATGTAGTATAATGCACGGCCCATTGTCATACACGTAGTATAATGCACAGCCCATTGTCATACATGTAGCATAATGCACAGTCCACTGTCATACATGCAGTAGTACGGCCACTGTGTATTCACTGATTTAAAAAAAAAATACTCACTTTCCCTCCACTTCCCCACTGCATGGCATCCTTTTCTGAAGCTGTTAGCTGACTTCATCGTGTAAGCGACGGGAGCGCATGACGTCACTGCCATGCACTCGCAGTCACGTGCTCGTTGACGTCAGCTGATAGCCTCTGATTGTCCGGCTGCATGTATTGCCGTGCACTGACTTAATGGGTCTGTGGCCTCAATACAATTCATCTGAATGTGGGTCTGAGAATGCACATCCAGCTGAAGTATTTGCTGGCGTTGGCGGGCCCCTCACTCACCGAGCCTGGTCGCAGCGGCTACCACTGCGACCGCGATACTTACGACCTTGATTTGCAGCAAAAGCGCACATATTACATCTACTTCCTGCATATTTATAAAAAATTTTCAATTTTAACCAAGTTTTCCCATTAACCCCTTCACGATGCGGCCAATTCCCGTTTCTACGTATTCGTTTTTTTCCTCCCCTTCTTCCCAGAGCCATAACTTTTATATTTTCTGTCCACATAGACATATGAGGGCTTATTTTTTGCGGTACAGGATGCACTTTTGTATTACAACATTCATTTTACCACCTAGTGTACTGGAAAACGGGAAACAAAATTCCAATTGTGGTGAAATTGTGAAAAAAAAACACAATTTTGGCATTGTTTTTTGGGAAATGTTTTCACGGTGTATATTTCCTGTACGGCCACATTTCTCAGCTGACTACAAGAACTACTCACGTGTTTTCCTAACAGATGTAGTTGTATGGGGGCTCATTTCTTGTGGGACAATTTGCAGTTTTGAATGACGTCACTTACTTTGCCATATAATACAATAATAATCCAGTAAAAAAAAAATTCCAAGTGGGGTGAATGGTGAAATTTTTTTTTTTTACAAAATTCCACCATTGTTGTTTGGGGAATATGAAAATTGTTCAAAAAAAAGTTAAAAAATGATTCTTCTTGGTATGGTTTAGTTTTTTTTTTTACATGGTAAGGCCTCTTTCACACGTCAGTGGCTCCAGGACGTGTAGTGACAGTTTTCTCACGTACCGGAGACACTGACACAGATAGACCCATTCAAATGAATGGACCGTGTGTCCGTGTGCAAAATACGCTGACATGTCCGTTTTTCTCCGGCAGCACGGATCCAAAACGTCCCGCACACGTGCACACGGAGAACTATTCACACAGTCCTCTGTGCGCATGGACAGACGCAGGGGAAGAAGCGCTACTTTAAGCCACTGTTCCCCTGCCTGTGGTGCTGAAGCTCCCTGTCATTATTCTCCCTGCTCTGCCGGCAACAGCGAGCAGGGAGAATGAATGAAAGAAAACCCGACGTGGGGTCCCCCTTAGCTTTTGAACCAACCCGGCAAAACTATACAACTGCGGGCTGCTATTCTCAGGCTGGTAAGGGGCCATGACTATGGGCTCCCCAGCCTAAAAACAGTAGCCCGCAGCTGCCCAGAAAAGGCGCATTAGATGCGCCTATTCTGGAGCTTTGTCGGGTTCTTCCCACTTGCCCTGTAATGGTGGCAAGTGGGGTTAATAAAGGGTTAATGTCACCTTTCTATTGTAAGGTGACATTAAGCCAGGCTTAGTAATGATGAGGTGTCAATATGACACCTATTCATTACTAATCCTATAGTAATAAAAGGGTTAAATAAACACACACACTATAAGAATAAAGTCATTTAATTAAAGAATACACTACAAAGTGTTAAAATCTTTATTACACTCCCATTCCATTATCAAAGCCCTCGATCTCCTGGAAAAATATAAAACAAAAAAGCAACAATATCCCATACCTATTAACACAAAAGGGTCTATATTCTCATATAGCCCAAAAACACGAAGAGATCCAAGATAACTTACAAAAAGTACAAAGTTTATTGATATATGTTAAAATAGTAACATGAAACTTCACAATGGAATAATCTCTAATCAAAAAACACCCAATAAGGGGATACTACATGGACACAGACTATACTGCACAAACTGTAATCCCCACATTAACATCCCATGGTAGAAACATAGTAAATTATAGGAAACGAATCCCTTAGTAGATACTTTACCATGGAGTGCCGTGATAACGTGGTAACATGTGCAGCGCTGTAGCCAGAGATCTCCCCCTCAGGCTCCCACATAGTTCTTGATTACCATAGTGTCTAAAAAAGAGATTTGGGAAATGTTCCATATAAAAAAATTCCCCATGACCCTACTCCAGAAATTAGATCCAAAATAGAAAGAGTTCTCACTCAACACCTAGCCCTAAACACCATAGACTCTAAAACAGTGACATTTTTAACAAACCAACACCCGGTTACCCCAGTTTTCTATATATTATCTAAAATTCACAAATCCCTCAATAACCCACCAGGCCATGGGTTAGACTCCACAGACTCTATTTTGGCCCATCTCCATTTTTTTAGAAAAAATCTTAACCTCACTTACCAAGAAAACCAAGTCTTTCATCCTGGATACAGGCCACTTCCTTAATACTATTAACTAATTCTCCAATATACCGCCTGAATCTATTTTGGTTACTCTTGATGTCAAGAGTCTATATACTTCCATTGACCATGACCTGGGTATTCAGGCAGCTAAGAAACTCCTCCATACTTCTGACCTCACTGTTGATTCTATTCAATTGTGCCTAGACCTCCTATCTATAGTTCTAAAAGAAAACTTATTTTTGTTTGGTGATCAATTCTAATTGCAGACACACGGGACTGCGATGGGTGCTAACGTAGCACCCGCGTACACTAACTCCTATATGGATAATTTCGAGTATTCTCATGTCTACAATAACACTTTATTCACACAATATAAGAAATGTTGGCTACGGTTCATTGATGACATTTTCTGCTTGTGGATGGGTACACCTGAGGATTTATATACCTTTACTTTAAGGGGAGCCTTTACCACTGACATTTTTACTATACCAATCGATACTAACAATCTTCTCCACTACACCAGCTGCCACCCTAGCTCCACTAAAAACAGCTTACCCCAATCTCAATTCACATGTGTCACTAGAATAGTATCAGAGTCCAGTCTAATCACCACCCGTTTAAACGAAATGGCAAGTAAATTTAAAGATAGACAATATCCCGAACAACTAAGGAGAGAAAGCAGAAGGGCCCTTGAATCTCGACCTACACAATCAACCCAACCTAAGAGGGAACGTGTTACATTTGTCCATACACATCATCCAGTCATGCCCAAGATATACAATGTCATCAAGAAACACTGGCCACTCTTATCCAGATTCTACCCCCACATTGAAGCATTCAATGTACCAGCACTCATGTGCAAACGGCGCCCAAAAAATATCAGAGACGAGTTGGTTAGAGCCGATATAGACAGTGTCTTAAAACAGCCTAAACTCAGCTTTATTGGAACCGAACGCAAGGGGACCTTTCCATGTCTCGGCTGTGCCTGCTGTTCTAATGTCATCAAGGGGAGCGAAATTACTCACCCACACTCTGGCAAACGTTACGGCATTAAAGGCTTTTTCACATGCAAAACTAACTATGTGGTGTACCTTATAACTATGTGGTGTACCTTGTGGGTTACTTTATGTAGGCGAGACTACCCAGCACATACGCGACAGGATTGCCAGCCATAAATCCACGATTCGGTGTAAAAAGTCAAGGCTCCCAATACCTCACCATTTCATCTGCGCTAATTCATACGGTTTCACAACTCAGGTTCAAAATCATTGAACAAGTTGATAGACCACGTAGGGGCTGTAACCATATTAGGCTACTGAAAGAGAGGGAGTCATACTGGATCTATACACTACAGACTCTAACACCAAGGGGTCTTGATAGGGAATTGGATCTTATTGTAAAATAATGTATAACATCCTGTGCTTTTCAGGTCTTGTAATGATGGTTTCTATCACCTGTTATATATTAATATGTTAGGCCTTGTCTTACCTATTGCATTATTCTGTGGCCTCTTGTGTATAAATATGTGATTCTTCAGTTTTTGTTTTAGTCTTTGCCTGACGAAGAGACCTGAGTAGTCTCGAAAGCTTGCAATTTGTTACCATCTTTTCAGTTAGCCATTAAAAGGTATCAACCACTGAGGACTCTCAAGTCTAAATATTTTTCTATGTTAGGCCTGTCGTTTTTCTAAAAATTTCTTGGTTAAAATTGTTCTTCTAGATATATAATTTTAGGGTGGTGGACATGCGGCATTCTTCATCTTTCATTAACCTGCATCTTATTTTTCAGACACATTAGCCTCCCGTCTATTCCCTTCTGTGGGTGAGTACCCTCCATTTGCATATTTATTTTTATTTTTAATTTTTATTTTTTATATTTTTTCATTTTTAAAAATTTTTTTATTCTTATTTATTTTCTTTAATTTTATTTTTTTTTATTCTTATTTTTATTTTTTCATTTTTATTTCTATATTTTCCTTTATTTTTACCTTTTTTTATTTTATTTTATACTTCCCATTACATTCTTTTTTTTCTTCCATCCATTATTTTATATTGCTCTTTTTTTATATTGCTCTATTTTTCCATCCTTTATTTTATTTTTATGTTTACTTTTCCTTTCTTGATCATTATTTCATTATTTACTTTTTCCTTATTTTTCTATTATTTTCCACAACTGCTCAATCTCCTCCATTTAACCCATACAACATACTCTGTTCCTGCTGTCAATTGCATCTTATCGATACTGACACACTTTGCCTCCTCTCAAACACAGCCACAGCGCCACAGTACTTTTCCTAGCTCCAATACATTAACTTCACACTGCGCATGCATGGGCTGCATTCAGCACAGTGCGTCCTCACTATGTGTTCCAAGCCTCATTTTCATACCCATAGACACTATTGCGCATGTTTGAACGGTGTTCCATGCCTCACTCTGAATCACTTCACTTCCTGTGTCTACACATATATAATGGTGCTATTTACCGCTCTCTTCCATCTCACTGCAGCCTCTTGATGCAGCATACAACCATGTTAGTAAACTCCTCTCCTTCTGAGATCCTCTTTTATTAGTATCACTTGTACCTGCAGTTTCAGTTTTAATTCCTTGGCTTGATTTCTCTACAGCCCCTAAGTGGGACTCCTGTCAAGTCTATGCACTTTTACTTCTCCTGATCTTCCACAATGAGGTCAGTATCAGCCGCTTTTCCCTATATCTGCAACATGATTCTACCACCCTCCACCAATGTTTTGCATTTTTCTTATTGTCTAGCCCCTAATGGGCAATTGTGCAACCACTTCAGCATTGTAAGAGTAATATTATATTAAATTTTGAGAGCGACTGGTTATCTTTTGGACTACGTTTTGTGGAGTAATTCCACGTTCAGTCCGCACCTCTTTATGGCAAGAGTGCACGTATTTTTCTCTTCTTCTCCAGTACAGATGGTCGAGGATCTACTGGTGGACATCCTTATGATGGTGGAGGAGATACTAGTGGTGGAGGATCTACAGGTGGACATCCTGAAGGATGTATTGGTGGTGGATGTCCTACTGGTCATGGATGATGTACTGGAGGTGGAGGCCTACTGACTGTGGAGGTACTACTGGTTGCTGAGGATGTAATGATGGTTGAGGTCCTACTAGTGCTGTAGGATGTACTGGTGGTGGAGGTCCTACTGATAGTGAAGAATGTACTGAAGGTGGAAGTCCTACTGGTGGTAAAGGATGTGATGGTGTTGGAGGTGATACTGATGGTGGAGGATTTACTGGTGCTGGAGGTCCTACTTGCGATGGAGGTCCTTATCGTAGTAGAGGTCCTACTGGTGGTGGAGGATGTACTAGTGATGGAGCAGGTACTGGTGAAGGTACTTCTACTATGGATGAGTATGGGGGAGACAATTTTTTGGAGGACTGGTCATGTCTAGAATTATTGTAGGTGGCATTGAGATACTGGTTGGAGTATTATTCCAGTATCCTGATTGGATGTATTTAAATAATCCCTGTGAAAGGCCACCTTATACAGTCAGGGCCAGAAATATTTGGACAGTGACACAATTTTCGCGAGTTGGGCTCTGCATGCCACCACATTGGATTTGAAATGAAACCTCTACAACAGAATTCAAGTGCAGATTGTAACGTTTAATTTGAAGGGTTGAACAAAAATATGTGTTAGAAAATGTAGGAATTGTACACATTTCTTTACAAACACTCCACATTTTAGGAGGTCAAAAGTAATTGGACAAATAAACACAACCCAAACAAAATATTTTTATTTTCAATATTTTGTGGCGAATCCTTTGGAGGCAATCACTGCCTTAAGTCTGGAACCCATGGACATCACCAAACGCTGGGTTTCCTCCTTCTTAATGCTTTGCCAGGCCTTTACAGCCGCAGCCTTCAGGTCTTGCTTGTTTGTGGGTCTTTCCCTCTTAAGTCTGGATTTGAGCAAGTGAAATGCATGCTCAATTGGGTTAAGATCTGGTGATTGACTTGGCCATTGAAGAATGTTCCAATTTTTTGCACTCATGAACTCCTGTGTAGCTTTGGCTGTATGCTTGGGGTCATTATCCATCTGTACTATGAAGCGCCGTCCAATCAAGTTTGCAGCATTTGGCTGAATCTGGGCTGAAAGTATATCCCGGTACACTTCAGAATTCATCCGGCTACTCTTGTCTGCTGTTATGTCATCAATAAACACAAGTGACCCAGTGCCATTGAAAGCCATGCATGCCCATGCCATCACGTTGCCTCCACCATGTTTTACAGAGGATGTGGTGTGCCTTGGATCATGTGCCGTTCCCTTTCTTCTCCAAACTTTTGGCTTCCCATCATTCTGGTACAGGTTGATCTTTGTCTCATCTGTCCATAGAATACTTTTCCAGAACTGAGCTGGCTTCTGGAGGTGTTTTTCAGCAAATTTAACTCTGGCCTGTCTATTTTTGGAATTGATGAATTGTTTGCATCTAGATGTGAACCCTTTGTATTTACTTTCATGGAGTCTTCTCTTTACTGTTGACTTAGAGACAGATACACCTACTTCACTGAGAGTGTTCTGGACTTCAGTTGATGTTGTGAACGGGTTCTTCTTCACCAAAGACAGTATGCGGCGATCATCCACCACTGTTGTCTTCCGTGGGCTCCCAGGTCTTTTTGGATTGATGAGTTCACCAGTGCTTTCTTTCTTTCTCAGGATGTACCAAATTGTAGATTTTGCCACTTCTAATGTTGTAGCAATTTCTTGGATGGGTTTTTTTCTGTTCTTGCAGCTTAAGGATGGCTTGTTTCACCTGCATGGAGAGCTCCTGTGACCGCATGTTTCCTTCACAGCAAAACCTTCCAAATGCAAACACCACACCTCAAATCAACTCCGGCCCTTTCATCTGCTTAATTGAGAATGACATAACAAAGGGATTGCCCACACCTGTCCATGAAATAGCCTTGGAGTCATTTGTCCAATTACTTTTGGTCCCTTTAAAAACAGGGTTGCACATGTTAAGGAGCTGAAACTCCTAAACCCTTCATCCAATTATAATGTGGATGCCCTCAAATGAAAGCTGAAAGTCTGAACTTCAACTGCATCTGATTTGTTTTGTTTCAAATTCATTGTGGTAATGTCTAGAACCAAAATTAGATAAATGTTGTCTCTGTCCAAATATTTATGGACCTAACTGTATATAAAATATATTTCATACTTTAGGATGTTTGGCACGGGTCCTCATACGATCGTGGTGGCGGATGTACTGGTAGTGCAGATCTTACTGGTGGTGGAAGATATACTGATAGTGGAGGTCCTACTGGTGGTGGAGGATATACTGGTAGTGGAGGCACTACTGGTGGTGGAGGATATACTGGTAGTGGAGGTACTACTGGTGGTGGAGTATGTACTGGTGATGTCCTTCAGGTGGTGGAGTATGTACTGGTGAGGTCTTTCTGCTGTGGATGAATATGGTGGACACAGTTCACAGTAATCTGAGGGTCTGTTCATGTCTAGAATTATTGTGGGTGGCACTGAGATACTAGTTGGAGTATTACTCCCATGATCTTGGTTGGATGGAGGTTAATTATCCCTGTAAATGGCCACATTGTTGATATAATATATTTATCATACTGTTGGACAGATGGCACCAGATCCTCATACGATAGTGGTCAAGATGAACCATCTGCTTCTCACATTCTCCTGGAGATCTTTCTATACGACTGCGGCTCCTTCCTTCTCTGAGTGCGGAGATCTTCCTCCTTCATGCCTCGGGCCAGGGTTACATTGCACCGTGTCACCCCCATTAGGTGACTAATGTATCACTGTGTGAAGAATGTCACTCTCAACTATTTGAAGGGAAAGGTGACAATTTCTGTCACCCTAGCATTCATTGTAAGTGGCTGATAATAAGTATAAAAAATGATTGCATTGTTCTAAAACCAGCACCAAACCTGTCCATGGTTGTGTCTGGTATTTCAGCTCAGCTCCAGTGAAGTGAATGTGATGGAACTGCAGTACCACATACAACCTGCAGATGAAGTGGCGCTGTTTGTTGAAGAAAGCAGCCATGTTTTCTAATGTTGGACAACCTTTCAAACAATGATGGACCCATAGAAGCGCCAGCAAGGTGTGAAACGGCCATAGTCCAGCAGGTCTCACTGTTCATGAAATAATTCCCTTGACACCTGTACTTCTGTAAAAATCAATGTAACCAATTTTATGGATCAAAACCACATCTTTAAAGAAGGATTGAGTGAGTGCTGCTTTTCTTGTTACTTTTTTTCTGATATAAAACATGTTCTTTATGCATGCACCACAAAGAAGAAATCCAACGAGACTATTTCTGAGGATTTGGGTTGAAATAATACACAGAAAAAAAAGTGAGTTGGTGCCTGGAATAGCCCTTCTTTTTTTGAAACAACCTTTCAAATAATGTGGTTTCTCTGAGAGAGGAAATAATAGGATCAGCAATGAGAATAGGTATGACAGACATAACTGCCCCAACATTGGATGACTGGTGGTGACTCTCCGATCTCTTCCCGTATTTCAGCTCCATGGAAGAGGAGGATAAACTCTACATCCTGCTGGGGGAAGAAGAAAGTGCGATGGAGACATCATAAAAAAAAAACTATTTTTATTTTTACCTTTGTACTGCTGGAAAATAAAGAAAAATCACATTTTACAGCAGGTGAGCTCGGTCTGTATGTCACATCACTTTATACAGTTATATGAAAAACTTTGGGCACCCCTATTAATCTTAAGCTTAATGTTTTATAAAAATTGGTGTTTTTGCAACAGCTATTTCAGTTTGATATATCTAATAACTATTGGACACAGTAATGTTTCTGCCTTGAAATGAGGTTTATTGTACTAGCAGAAAATGTCCCGTAGAATGTAAGTCCGCAAGGACAGGGTCCTCTCCCCTCTGTACCAGTCTGTCATTGTAAATTTGTTTACTGTAAACGATATCTATAACTTTGTATGTAACCCCTTCTCATGTACAGCACCATGGAATTAATGGCGCTATATAAATAAATAATAATAATAATGTGCAATCTCCATCCAAACAAAATTTGAAAGGTACATAAGTATGGGCACCTCACCAGAAAAGTGACATTGATATTTAGTAGATCCTCCTTTTGCAAAAATAACAGCCTCTAGTCGCTTCCAGTAGCTTTTAATGAGTTCCTGGATCCTGGATGAAGGTATTTTTGACCATCCCTCTTTACAAACAATTCCAGTTCAGTTAAGTTTGATGGTCGCCGAGCATGGACAGCCCTCTTCAAATGATCCCACAGATGTTCAATGATATTCAGGTCTGGGAACTGGGATGGCCATTCCAGAACATTGTAATTGTTCCTCTGCATGAATGCCTGAGTAGATTTGGAGCGGTGTTTTGGATCATTGTCTTGCTGAAAGATCCATCCCCTGCGTAACTTCAACTTTGTCACTGATTCTTGAACATTATTGTCAAGAATCTGCTGATACTGAGTGGAATCCATGCGTCCCTCAACTTTAACAAGATTCCCGGTGCCGGCATTGGCCACACAGCCCCAAAGCATGATGGAACCTCCACCAAATTTTACTGTGGGTAGCAAGTGTTTTTCTTGGAATGCTGTGTTTTTTTGACGCCATGCATAACGCCTTTTTGTATGACCAAACAACTCAATCTTGGTTTCATCAGTCCACAGGACCTTCTTCCAAAAAGAAATTGGCTTCTCCAAATGTGCTTTTGCATACCTCAGCCGACTCTGTTTGTGGAGTGCTTGCAGAAACGGCTTCTTTCGCATCACTCTCCCATACAGCTTCTCCTTGTGCAAAGTGCGTTGTATAGTTGACCGATGCAGTGACACCATCTGCAGCAAGTTGATGCTGCAGCTCTCTGGAGGTGGTCTGAGGATTGTCCTTGATTGATCTCACCATTCTTCTTCACTGCCTTTCTGATGTTTTTTCTTGGCCTGCCACTTATGGCCTTAACAAGAACTGTCCCTGTGTTCTTCCATTTCCTTACTATGTTCCTCACAGTGGAAACTGACAGGTTAAATCTCTGAGACAGCTTTTTGTATCCTTCCCCTGAACAACTATGTTGAATAATCTTTGTTTTCAGATCATTTGACAGTTGTTTTGAGGAGCCCATGATGCCACTCTTCAGAGGAGATTCAAACAGGAGAACAACTTGCAAGTGGCCACTTTAAGTAGCTTTTCTCATGATTGTATACACCTGGTTATGAAGTTAAAATCTCAATGAGGTTACAAAACCAAAAAAAGTGCTTTAGTAAGTCGGTAAAAAGTAGGTAGGAGTATTTAAAACAAGAAAATGATAAGGGTGCCCATACTTATGCACCTGTCAAATTTTGTTTAAATGAAGATTGCACATGTTCTGCTACTACAATAAACCTCATTTCAAGGCAGAAACATTACTGTGTCCAATAGTTATTAGATACATCAAACTGAAATAGCTGTTGCAAAAACACCAATTTTTATCAAACATTAAGCTTAAGATTAATAGGGGTGCCCAAACTTTTTCATATAACTGTAAATATGAGTATGTACTGTATATATAACAGAAAATGCCATAAAAAATTAATGTATCTAAAAAACATCTGGCAAAACAAACCAGCATCTGTGTTTTAACAACAGAAACCAGAACTATCGGTTTAGGTGGAAAGTAGAAAAAAAATTACCAAATGATTGTTACATTTGTCTCACGTCAGAAAACCCAATCAATGGTGCAAATAACTCCGAAATAGTGGAGGAAAAGAAATTTAAGTCAGGAAGATTCACATCCGAATCGTTGTTTAGGATTTCCCCTTTGTAATATTTACAGCAGGAAGAGCAGCTCTGGAGCACTAACTGAAGCCCAATAAGCGAAACCCTCTACAGATAAAGGTTTTTTTCAGGGGATCACGCAGATATCCCACGAATTTGTCATGAACAAGCACTCAATCATCAGGACAATTGCACAAATAACTTACTATTGATGGACGAGATCTCAGCTTCTTTCGCTACTATGTCGGACATTAAGCGCTTCTCAGTGAACGTATAGTATATACACATCTGATTCTAGCTTATGCAATAGCTACATGTACATATACATCAGTATGGTCACTTCCAGCTCAGCAATAACCCAAGAAAACGAGCTGCCACCACCAATCGTTTGTGCAGGCCGATTATACGCCCCTTTCTGGTTACATAACGTATGGTTTCACGAGACTTCAGGGGTTCGAGTTATAGAACAAGA